>JADRCD010227880.1:0-16166 GCA_019843815.1 Montemys delectorum
CCCATTGCCTAGATTGTCACCCAAGCATGGTTTAAGTGGCTTGTGTTCGAGCAAACACAAATTCCTTGAGGGAAATCAAAACAATGGAACGATTGCTTTCCCCAACTCTGAATTGAACAAACGCCCAAAGGCAGGTGGTGCTTTCTGAAGACACTGCGTTACCGAGAGCCTAGGGCTAGGGAAAGATCTGGTTCACACCTCCTCCAAGTATGTGCCCTTGAGAAAATTATTCTGCCAGTGCAAGCCTCAGGGTAGTACGCACAGCTTCTGCTGCCTATGACAGAGGATTAGAGGCAGAGGACTAGACCTGTGATCTCCAGAGATCTCATATTGAAGGTCTATGAGTGCTGGAATGTAGGGAACACCATCTGCTTAGACTGAGAAACGGCAAGCTTTTGCTGGGTTCTTGAGCCATGGTTCCCTTGAGTTCCTGGAAGCCTATAGTACACAATTAGTAACCTTCACAGCATCCTTTACCGAACAATGCCGGAGGGTCTCCTCAGTGTGGGTGCGCAGTGGTTAGGGAGGAGATAGGCATGAGGGGGCTTCATTGTGGAGCCAAGAAGTCCAATTTCTGAGAACAAATACTTTCTAGGGGTCAGCACACTCTCCAGGGAACTAAATGAGACAGCTAGGCAAAGGCTGTGAGATCTTTATCTTGCGCTTGCTTGCTGGCTTCCCGAGGGGCAGCAGGCACAGAGCTTCTAGGCAGAAGCAGCTGGAAGCTACAGTGTCACTGGGGGAAAAATTAAGCATCTTCATTTCTTTTAATGCATCTTCAAAGCTGAGCCATAGGCTGCTTTGAACTGGTTGGCTGGGTAGCGGGAAGTGTCAGCCAGGGATCCACAGGAGGATGGGGGAAAGCTGAGGGAAAGGGGGAGAGGGCAGGAGTCAGAGTGTGGGGGAAGATGAAAGGGATGTGGGACACCAAACTTCATGACAGGCCTCTGGTTCAGAGCTGACTAAAGAGGATTTGAGGGTTATTCCCTGTGTGTCAAAGGCTGCACCCTGGAACTGAAACATCTGGGAAATCTAAAACGAGTCTACAACTCTTACATGTCAAGGCTATTCGGTGCTGAGATGGGCAGAGAGGAGACCCAGGCTTTGGTTAGACAGCTAGGAGACACTTTTTAACCTGTATGATATTGGCACATGCATACGTGTGTGTGTGTGTGTGTGTGTGTGTGTGTGTGTGTGTGTGTGCGCCACAGCATATATGGAGATCAGAAGGCAATTTTTGTGAGTCAGTTCTCTTCTTCTACCATATGTTCTGAGACATCATCAGGTTTGAGTTTCAAATGTTTTTACATGCTGTGATGGTTTGACCATGCTTGGCTCATGGCAAGTGGTATCATTAGGAGGCGTGGCCTTATTGGAGGAAATGTGTCACTGTGAGGGTGGGCTTTGAGATCCTAAGCTCACGTTCCATCCAGTGCGGAAGAAAGGCCCTTCCTGGCTGCCTGCAGAAGAGAACCTCCTGGTTGTCTTTGGGTCCAGATGGAGAACTCTCAGCTCCTTCTCCAGCACCATGACTGCCTAAACGCTGCCATGCTTCCCACCATGATGATAATGGACTAAACCTCTGAACCTGTAAGCCAGCCCCAATGAAATGTTGTCCTTTATAAGAGTTGCCTTGGTCACGGTGTCTCCTCACAGCAGTAAAACCCTAACTAAGACACGTGCTGAACCATCTTGCTTATACATCAGCTGTGGTTTCCAGTTCGTCACCCTTCCCCCTAACCCAGGCCGTTGAAATAATGAAGATTTCTATTTCCCGTGGCTGGTCATAGAAACTGAAATCTTCTCAGTGTCACGTTTTCCAGTGATAACTCACAGGAAACCCACTTCAGAAGGGAGGCTGAATTACAGTTTGGAGGGAGGAACGCTGTATAGAGGGATTAAGGAGAGTGTGGGCAGGCCTCACTGAGTCCCCCCACTCTGTTAATTTCAGATCACACTCATGTTGTATGCGCACCACTGTATGGTGTGTATGGTGTTCATGCTTGGTTACACTGGAGAGATGCAGGCGACGGAACACTTCCAGACAGCAGAAAGTATCGAGGCTCCTAGAGGGCCGTGTTGCCCGGAGTGGGCGGGAGCTCAGCAACTGTCCTCACACCTGGCTCAATCAATTCTCATCAGAACATCGTGTAATGAACCCGTTAATGTGTTCCTCTAAATTCCTTAGGCCAGACTCTAGCAAATTAAGCAAGCTCACTAAAGGATTTGTGGGGCTGGAAAGACGGCTCAGTGGTTAAGAACAAAAGCTGTTCCTACCCAAGACCTGGGTTTGGTTCCCAGCACCAACATGGCAGTTTATGATCATTTATATAACTCCAGTTCCCTTTTCTGGCCTCTATGGGCACCACACACACACACATACACACACACACACACACACACACACACACACACACGCAGAGTAAACATATATACATACAGCCAAAACATGCACACACATAAGATAATAAAAAGAGGAAATTAGGAAATTAATAAATGCTTGATAATAAAAGTGTATTTGGGGCGCTCTCAGCCCATTCACGGCAAGTACTTGGCTCGGGTCTGTTTGGCATTGCATCAGACATGTGAGTTATGTGAAAGGAATGTTCATAGATTGTTCAGATGACAGAGCCTGGGAGACACAGCTGATTCGCTGCGTGGAGTTACAGACAGAGCAGTGGTGCCAGGAAGGAAGGTTTCACATCTCACATAGCTTCTTTGTCGCTGGAGATGAGCCACCTGCAGCTCAAAACCCTCAGGCCCCTGACCTGCTCCTCTCCACAAAGCCTCCTTGTCTGGTCTTGATACCAAGAGGACAGACATTCTGGATGCTGGAGCTAGGAGCCCAACGCTTTGAGTACCTGTCCGAGCCACCTGGAACTCTAGCGCACACTTTCTGCCTCTCTTGTGTCTATTCTGCACGTGCCCTCCCGGGCTCATACTTACCTACTTCCTTTCTTTCCTGCGTTTGTGACTACAACTACCTGAACTCCAGCTCAGAGACTTGAGTGAGGTGGGAGGGAACGTGGTCCCCTCTTCTCCTTATACACACATATTCAAATATGAGAGGTGACGGGAAGATGTCACGTGTCACAAGGATTGTTTCGTGCTAAAGCAGAATTAAGAAACAGAAAAATCTCAGTGTTTTTGTTTTATGGCCTAAGAGTGAGCCATAAATTTCCCTTTGTGAAGATGTTCCTCTCCTCTCTCCTGCCCTAGGAAAGGAATAACTCGTAATACTAGAGACAGAAAATCCATACGGACATGAGTCTGTACTAACATACTCCACAAACACCTCTCTTATCTATCATTAGTTTCCCCAGAAGCTTAGCTGTCCACAATTTATCACCTCTTAAAGCCAGACCCTTCTTCTTTATCTTGACAATTCTCCACACGTTTATTGTTCTTTATTAAGATGGCAGACTTCTTATAGTCACTCTTGGAGAAATCCTTACCTCTGGGCACAGAGGTAAGGATACTAGTTCAGATAAAATCTGTGTGTTCTTTCTCCTCTCAGTTTAATTCATGAACCTTAGTCATGGAGGAGGAAACCATTTTTCCTCACTGGGGCAATTTGAATAAGAATGGCTCTCATAGGCTTATTATATGTTTGAATGCTTGGTCCCCAGTGGGTGGAACTGTTTGAGAAGGATTGGGAGGTGTGGCCTTGTTGGAGAAGAGCTTTGAGATTTCAAAAGCCCTCATCATTCCCTGTTAGAGTTCTCTCTCTGCCTCTCTCTGTCTCTCTGTCTGTCTTTGTCAATCTCTGTCTGTCTCTGTCTCTATCTCTGTCTCTCTCTCTCTGCCTCATGCTTCCAGCTGCTTGCTTGCCTGTCTACTGCCATGTCTTCTGCCATGATGATTATGGACTCTAACCCCTGGAAACCATGAGCCCCCAGTACACTCTTCCCTAAGTTACCTTGGTCATGACGTCTTACTACAGCAATAGAGAAGTAACTTAGGCACATCTCAAGAAATCTGAATGTACGGCATATTTGCTCTTTATGCTGGTTGGATGGCAGATTCTATGGAAAAACCTGTTTTGCACATTGTCTCTGTTTTTCTGATCATCCTCTGCCAACGTTTCAAAGGCCATTGATGTTCTTTCCAGGCCTTCTTGGAGTTTTCCCCAAAACAACCAGGAACATTTACACACTACTCTGAGTTTCTCATGATCTGTCTCTTGCCTTTCTGATCTCTTATCCTTGACTACGGCATTGTCTCTTCTTTCTTGCTCCTTGGGATTCCCGAAGGAGAGGGACTGAATGCTCACTGGTGCTCACTGCCAAGCCCCACCACACCATCCTGTTGGTCTTTCAGATCGAAACAAACGTTGTTCCCTTCTATACGCCTCTGGCTTTGACCTCTTCATCCTCTGGCCTGAGTTCCAGTGGACACTGCAGGTGGAAAGCCCAACTGAGCCTGATGCATGTCTTACTTACAGATCTGCCTGTCTCCA
Organism: Montemys delectorum; assembly: GCA_019843815.1. Classification (NCBI taxonomy): domain Eukaryota; kingdom Metazoa; phylum Chordata; class Mammalia; order Rodentia; family Muridae; genus Montemys; species Montemys delectorum. Next base: position 4,460 of record JADRCD010227880.1, read on the forward strand.
GTCACTTTGAACTAAGTCACTCTTAAACACCCTCCTGAGTTCAGGTGGCGGATAGGAAAGAGGAAAGCATTTGGGGAGTGCCGGAGCAGTGAGCTTAGGAAGGGTGCTTTAATGAAAGATTCAAGGTTTGTGATTTTTTTTTTCCTTTTTTGGTTGTTGTTGTTTGTTTGTTTTTTAATTGTAAGACTGATTTGAGAAGAATTAAGGAAGTTGGAAGATTAGAAATAGGTTGAAAGTAATTCCACCCACTACTGCATTACCAGTTCTTCAGGAGGTGTGAGCAAATGCCTGTTCACTAACAGACTAAGGTGTAGTTCCACCCAAGTCCATGTATTTATGGGGCTTACTTATCAGACACCCAGAGGGACGGACTTCCAGGCGCAAGAATGAGCCCCAAGCAACTGCATCGCTGCCAAGCCCACTGTGTCGGTCCATCCCTCTTCAGATAAGCTTGCATTTCCTATAACTCTAACAGTTCCCAGATCACTTGTAGCTGGGGATGGGCAGGAGGGAATAATGGCTGCAGTTCTGGATGTGAGTCCTGAGACCTTCTTCTCCTTCTTCTACTGGGAGGTGTCAGTGGCAGCCTAGCTACCTCTGTACTTTTCTCACTTAGTTGCCATGGCTACATGGCCACAGTCATATCTATACCAGAATGATGACAGAGTAAGTGACAGGCTTTGTGCTGAGGAAAAAAGGCTATACTAGATCATCATTTGAAAGATTCCTATATTTCCTTTTATCTGTCCTGTGTTTTATTTCTATAGGGCTAATTTTATATTTTGTTTGTTTTCTTTTGGGACAATCTCAAAGGCTGTGACAACTTCGTTACTCATGTACGCCCCAGCAGACGGATAAGCTGAACTTTATTTAGGAATCCCTCCCCCCATTGCTGGACATCTATGTTATTTTCATTCATTCTCACTTATTTCTACTGGTACTGGGGGTTAAATTCAGGACCTGTGCATGACAACCAAGTGCCCTACCATTGGGAACTGCATCCCACCTTGTTTTACTATTTTTATTTTGAGACAGTGTCTCCTTCAACTGTCCACGCTGGTCTTGAATTACAAGTTCCCCTACTTCGACTTTCTGAGTGCTGGGATTACAGATGTAAGCCGTTACATTGTTTCTTACTTTTTATTGCTGCTACTGTGCGTGACCTTTGGTAGGCTTGAAGTATCTTTCTGCATCCAGAGTTTTGCCAAGACTGACATCAGAAGTATAAAGAATATAAACGTTTTCCACAAACACCATTTTTTATTACAAAGTAATACTTGATCATGGTGTTATCTATTTACTCACACTTTAGGGCCAGCAGGATGGTTTGGTCGGTAAAGGCACTTGCCACCATGCCAAGCCTGATGACCTGAGCTTGATTCCAGCTCTCACATGGTGGAAAGTGAGACCTGACTCCCACAAGTTGTCATCTGACCGCCTCGTACACTCCTCCACAACTAACTAACTAACTAACTAACTAACTAACTTACTAACTAACTAAATATAATAATAATTTAAAGGATGTTCATATATATATACATACATAATACACATATGTATAATTGCTTTTGAAATGAATTACTGTGTGCATGTGTGTGTGCGTGTGTGTGTGTGTGTGTGTGTGTGTGTGTGTGTGTTCATACGTTCCCACTGTGTTTCAAGAGCAGAGGTGAGAGGTCAACTTTCTCGTGTGCCTTCTTCCTTGTGAAGACAGGATCTAGTGTCACTGCTGCTACACTGTGAACTCCAATTCTTCAGACTGGCTGACCCACGAGCTTCTGGGTGATTCTCCCATCTTATCATAAGAGTGTTGGGACTGCAGAAGCTGCCGTCACTTCTGCCTTTTTTTTTAAATGTGGTTTTTTGGGGGAATGAACGTGTATAGCTAGTGCCTTTATGCATGGAGCCATCTCCCTGCCTCATTGGGCACATTTCTGAGGAGGAAAATGGACTCGGTACTTGTGGAATCTGCTTGTCCTGTCCCCTTTGGACCAACGTTCTCTGCAGGCAAAGTTCTTGACTTCCCCGTGGCTGAATTCTTCCAACCTTAAAAGTTAAGAGACTTAGGATTTCAAATTATTCTGCATGCAGTTTCTTGTAATGATCAGCATCTGACATCTTCCTCTGTTTGCCCATTTTCTGTCTCTCCCAAAGGCATCAATAATCTAATCGGTCTTGTTAACCCTTGTAACCCAGCATTGGACATGGCAGCTACTGTGTAACATGGCCTGTAAGTGGCCACAGGATAAAGACCCTTGAATTCCAGATGCACGGCTGTTCCTGAGAACTTCTTCCTGTTCTGTCCTCAGTGGGGTTTGAAGCAGAGTGTCCAGCAGTTCAATCTTATGATAGTTTAAGAGACGACTCGCGTTAAACACCACACACCAGGTCCAGACAATACCACGTGAAGAAGGTTTAATTGGGGAAGAGTGGGGGAAGGTCGTGCGCAAAGAGAGAAAGGGGAGAACAAAAGGGAGGAGAGAGGAGGGTTTCTCCTTTATATCTGCGTGATGACGTATGTACTGCCCAGGTGAAATTGGGTAGCTCTAGGGGTTCTTGGGAATGGGGGGGGCATTGCCATGGTAACAGATCTGTGGTCCTGCCTATTTACAGGTGCTGGCACTCGGTGATGCTAACACCTTTTCTCTCCCTCTCTTGTCCACTTGCTTTGGTCACTCAGTAGCTGAGTCACTGTGATTATAGGAGAAAGAATCTGGATTTTAAGAATTTGACCCAATGAAAAATAAGTATGAGAGGGACAGAAAGCAACGTAGATGTAAAGGACTATTCAAGGTATATGATTCGTGTAAATTATACTTGGCTTTCTGTTCAAGATTTTTAAAAGTTAAATCTGATTTTTCCATGAAAGATCAGCTGGTTTCTTCCCTTACAGTTTGTAGCTAAAGCGCCTTATAAAGTGGCTTTCTTGTTTTGTTTAGGGTGAGTTTTCTTTGTGGAATAGCTGTGCTTAATGCTTTGCAGGTACACAGATTAGCTTTTGCTCAAGAAAATGGAAAATACGTTCTGAATTCTTCTATGACTATCTCTATGCTGTACCAGGTCTGTTCAAAACTAAATATTAAATGAGGTAAGGACTCAATTTTAACTGCTTGATAAATGTTTAAGCAGCTTAATAGTATAACATTCACTAAACAAAGTCAAATATTGACTAAAGCTAAGGTAAATATTTCTCCAATTAGCAGTATAACTGGGCAGTCATCAGTGAATAAAACAGATGGTAATTACGGGGAAATGGAAGCGCATACACAAAGACCTTTAATAATGCTTCGACCCAAGCCTTTTTAATGTGGGTAATAATGTGGGTAAACGTTAGTGTGGGTACATGTGTGTGTGCTAGTGACTGGGTACCTGTGTGCTTATGAGTGTGGAGGCCAGAGGTCGCTTTCTGATGACATTCCTCAAGCATCATCCACATCTTTGCTTTTAAGATAGGTTCTCTCATCGGCCTTGAGCACATCAAATATTCCAGTTGGCCAGTAAGCCCCAAGGATCTTCCTGTTCCTGCTTCCTCGGAGCCGAAACTGCAAGTGTGGGCCGCCACTCCTTGCTTTCACGTGGGTCCTGGGTTTTCTTGGTTGCAAGGCAGGTACTTTGCCTGTAGAACTATCTTTCTAGACACTCATTACTTAGAAAGGAAGAAAGAAAGAGAGAAAGAAAGGAAGAAAGAAGGAAAGAGAGAGAGAGAGAAAGGAAGGAAGGAAGGAAGGAAGGAAGGAAGGAAGAAGCACAGCAGGGCTAAGTTTCATTAATTAATTTAATTATTAAATTATTAATAATTTATCTGGTCTTATTAATTAATTTATCCTGTAAGTGTGTTAGGATAAGTTAATGTCAATCACATATGTGGTGGAATGAAGATAACTTTGGGTAGTGGGTTCTTCTCTTGTACCTTTGTGTGGGTCCTAGGGATGGGACTTGCTCACCAGGCTTATGCGGCAAGTGCCCTTGTCCACCAAGCCATCGAATCAGCTCCCATCCTGGTTTCTCTCATCAGCAGGAAAGTTTGAGGATGCGCTCCTGGAAGGATGGGTCTCCTGATAAGCTAGCAGTGATTAGTGGTGGCACGGCTTGTAAACAAGTATGCTTGCACAGTGCGAAAAGGGGGTAGATGTCGTATTTATATAAGGTGGGGTCGCTGGGAACCCTGTAGGTGTGATGGCGGCAGGCAGGGAAACGATCTTCCAAGAGGTGCAAATGGAAACTCAGCTCAGCCCAACTTAGTCAGGCTGGATCGAACTTCTGGAGAGTCTGACACAAGGAGGTTTATTGCCAGCGTATTTAAGTATTGCCCAAACTTGGAAAAAAGTTTCGTGGTGTAATACAGTACTCAGTGCACAAGGAGGTCGAATAACGTTGAAATCTATCTCAAAATATATGTCATGTCTTCCAAGAAGATGGCTTCTAGAGACAGGCTACCTGTATTAGTTTAGGGGCTTTGGGAAGTATGTGGTGGGCATACCGGACACTGGGGTCACTAGCTGTGTGTGGAGACCCTTGCTACACAGGTAATGCTAGGGTCATTTAGATCACTAGCCACCTTTGGTGCTGGTTGTGTGTGCTTGATGTGGCTTGGCCCACAGATAATGCAGATTTCTGTAGGCTGCTAATCACCTTCAATTCTCAGCATTCTGGATGGAAGAGCAGGCTTTTATTTTCTTTCCCTTGAGGGGACAACCCTGTGTGTTTAACGGTTTCCCAGGAGATCTGTGGGTGCAGTATCTTCATACTCCCAACATGAGGTCTTTAAATAAAACTCCAAAAAAATAAAAAAATAATAAAATAAAACTCCAGTTTTCTTTATTCAGTGTATTTGGGGAAGTTTAATCTGGGACCCTTTAAATAAGTCGCTCTATAAGCATATTACCTTCTCTCCGCCTTCATCGTCATGTGCCCATCTCTCTCCTAGGTATATATGGATTTGAACTTACCTTGAGGATGTCATTTTAATTTTATTATTTTTATAAATACTATGTTTCCAAAACGAGTTGAGTTGCATTTTAAGGTCCTGACTTCAGCATGTCTCCTTTAGGAGGACAGTGCAACCCCTGACAGTGGCACACGCGAGCAGTAGTTCTATGACGGTTTCTGTTGGTGGTGGTTGTTTTGTTTTGTTTGCCTTCCCAGTCTGTGGCCTGAGGCTGACCTAGAACTCACTACGGAGCCAGGCTGGCTTCAACCATCTGTCCCCTCCTCCCTGACTGAGATTACAAGTCTAACTCCATCCCAGATCTGATCTGGTGAGTCAGAACTGTTGTTGGCTGCTGGCTTCGGTGCGGTGTGGTGCTCAGGACTTCGACACCGGGCTTCTCTTTCTGTGACTGTCATACATTGCTGCCTAGGAAAACCTATGCCTGGCTGTGTGAAGCCTTTAGAATCTGAGAGTCCACGTTGGGGGAGGGGAGGTCCTCAGGGACACTTCAAAGACCCCCTCAAAGCAGGTGGGAGTTATGCACCAAGAAGGGTTCTGCAGGAAATTTGGTTCAGATGCCTCTACAATAGGACAGTAGTGGGTGACAGACTTGATAAGATCTTAGAGAGAAGAGCAGTTCTGGGACTGGCGACTTTAGAGAGGCTGTGAGCAGGGCGGGCAGGAGGGTCCAGATGAGGAATACTTCACCAAGGAAGTGTCTTGGCTGAGCCTTGAGAGCGAGGAGGCTCTTGACAGGCTCTTGATGGGGACCCAAAGGAGAGCTGTAGAACTTTCAGAGCTAGCCCAGAGGGACTATGAAGGGACTTAGCTTGTGTGGTGGAATGGGGAGGGCATTATCAAGGACTCTGTGCTCTGGAAGTTGTTCAAATTTAATGAAAAGCTTACAGAATTGTCAGGAAACCTTTGAGTTTTTGAAAGATCACACGGGCACCTGTGTTTGATGGACAGGTAGAGGAGAAAGGTGTGGCAGCGACTATCCAGAAAACTAGCGAGGGAGACTATCAGAGGAGACTATCAAAGCATTTAGGAGGTGCTTGTCACACCCAGATATAAAACTCTAGGAACCTGAGAGCAAGTAGCGTGACATTGGGTTGGAAGGAAGGAGACCCATTTAATGAACAGTTATGACATAGCTCTGTGGACTCACTGAATGACTGGCTAGATAAGAACAAAGAAAATCCTGCTTTGGACGTCAGAGCACGTGGTGATGTGTGTGACTGAAATAAAATCTATAAGGAAAGGAGCCAGTCTGGGTAACAAAGGGAATGATAAGACCAGGAAATGCCAACAGATTCAATAGATTCTGTTAGTGTTCTTACAGGGCCTGGGAAGGGCTGAATTTCCCCCACTTTATCTCATTCATGTTGACAGTCTAATGATCAATCCCTTAGAAAGTGCTCTAACTTGAAAACAAGGTCTTTGCAGATATAAGGAAACTGAGGGCGGGCTGTGCCTTTATACAAAGGGGGAAATTTGAACGCAGAGATAATCATTCACACAAGGATAGCATTGTGTGAGGATGGGGGTAGAGACCAGATGGAGCATCCACAAACCAAGGAACTGCTGGAAGCAAGAGCAAGGGTTGCCACAGATCCTCCTGCGGCAACTGTCAAGTCCCTGATCTTAGTTTGGACCTCTGGCCTCTAAACTGTGAGAATAATTTTATTGTCCTACGGCATATGAAGTATGATGCATGATGCTTTCCTACCACAGCCCCTCCCACCAAACACAGTGCCCATGTCTTCAGCTGGAGCTGTCTAGTGTCCTTGCTATGCAGGCCCACGGTCAGGGAGAAGCAGAGGGGTCAATGGGAGATTGTCTACCACATATGGTGGATGTGTGACATTTCTATCGGTTGGAGAACCCTGCTACCAAGGTGGCAATCACTCTTGACTGGATGGCTCTCTGACCTCGGTACAAAAATGGAGGACTCCCATTCTCTGCTGAACACTGATGCCTGGCCTTATCTGAAGAATGACCTTGTGCAGAGCTGCTTAGCTCAGCGCACAAGACCCTGTCTGGCTTCCTGCCCTCATGCTGTATTGTGACCAATTAGCCCTTTCCACCTACACCCCTAAAAGCCCTTGTATATTTTAATCCTGGAACAATCGAGTGCTGTCTCCCTGTACTGGTGTCTGGGGGTCCATCGGTCACACTCACAGCCATCCAAGCCCTGCTCACTACTTCTGCTCCCTTTGTCCTCTCGGGCCAGTGGCCAGTGACCCACAGGGAGAGGGGAGACTCACCCTGTCCAACCATCATCTCCTCTTTTGGAGAAAGACTTCTCTGCTACTTAATGTTGTGTGGGTAGGACCAAGTCTTGTGGTTCTATTTTCTCCCAAGTGTGGATGGAATCTAGTTATAGGGGGAAAGGTGTTTAGCAAATAAAGAAACCAAAGCATGCAGAAACAGGAAGTAGAGGGAAAAATAAGCCTGCCCCCGCAGTGTTTCATTGGGTCCAAATTCTTACAGATCTTTGAGAAATGTAATGGGCCACTCCAGGCGGTATTATTCAATAGGAGGCAGTATTTTCTCCATTTGCCTCTGAGAGTTTGAGTTAACACTCCACCAAAGAAATAGAGTGTAAAGGAAAACCACGATAACAGATGAGATAGCATATGTGGAATGGGAGTTGAGAGAAGAACAGAACACGGGGACCCAGGGGGACGAGAGAGGTAGCACTCTGGGATCCTGCAGAAGCCAATGGAGAAGAGCAGCTCTGACTCTGCAAGGGGACAGAGAACAAGAAAAGGGTGGCATCAACACCCCAATTTTACTTAGGCAGGGAGTGGAAACGAGGCCACTAGATCTGTTTTCTGGGCAGCTGGGTTAATGATACTCGGCTCTATCCCCATGGCCCCAGAACAGAACAGCTCAAAACCTCATATGTCTGTAATTCTCATAGACTTGGGGGGTCAGGCATCAGAAGTGGTTAAGGCTGAGGCCTCTTGTGTGTGTGTGTGTGTGTGTGTGTGTGTGTGTGTGTCTGTGTGTGTGTGTGTGTCTGTGTGTGTGTGTGTCTGTGTGTCTGTGTGTGTGTCTGTGTGTGTGTGTGTGTGTCTGTGTGTGTGTGTGTCTGTGTGTGTGTGTGTGTCTGTGTGTGTGTGTGTTGGTCAAGCTGTCACTCAGGTTAGAGTGCAAAGCGCTCACAGCAGCTCGAGGGTGCATTTCTACTACGTCTGGTGGTAGGAGACTTCAGCTCTTCCTCTGTGGGCTCCCTGGGAGAACTACGCAAGTCCTAACTCCATATGAGTAATCCGAGAAAGAGATGCAGTTTACTCTAACATAAGCTGGTGGTGATAACCCGAGCCAGCTCCCTAGAAGCGGGTGGGTCATTCTAACTCCCAGTGGGAATGTGACCCATCTCCTTAAAGAAGCAGCAACATTTGCAGAGAGACGTCTTAGAACCAGCTCAAAAATCTCGGGGCAGCTTCTGCCAGAGCCAAGGTAGAGAAGGAGGAAGCAAGGTACACCGCTCTTTCTAGAGTAAAGACAGTTTTAAAATCTCCCATGGCTTTCATCTGCTAACACGGGGCCTGCACGCTATAGTTTGACAGTTAGCTAACCGCTAACCAGTGGGAGACAATCGGCCCAAAGGTTTTGAACTAGCCGGGCCCATTCCTGCAGACCCGTCTCCCACGGGGAAGAGAGCAGACTCATACAATCTACCTGAGGCGCATTGTACCTACGGTAGAGGAGAGTGCCACAGCCAGCTCCGTTCTTTCCTGATTTAGGGCTCACTGGTGGGTAGGGTCTGTCACCAAGAAGGCCCTGTTACCTAGGAGGGGCTGCTAAGCGCGAACAGAGCCCTTAGGAAGGTCCACTGTGCACGGTGGACCTCAGTGGAAGAGGAATAAAGATACACACGTGAGAGAGGGAAGGAGCTGACGGAAGCGGGGCTCACATAATTACGAAGCTTTATGACCTGCACTTTGGTGCCACGATCAACGGCAGGAGTGGACTTTATTTGACCATTTTTGAAACTGAAGAAACAAGCGTGCGTGTAGAATGCTGGCCAATTATAGATCTCTTCAGCAAAAATAATAATTAAGCCCAAGGAAAGCATTTTAGGTAGTGGTGTGAGGGTGTGGGCTCAGTCCACCTCCTGAGCGCTGACGTCACTTCCCAACTCCGCTATCTGATCATTTCACCAGGGTAGCCTGAAACTGACCGTAGCAACCGTGTTTGCCTTAGGAAAAGCAACCCACTTTAGTAGTTTTGCCTGACGGAGCCAGCTTTGTTTCTAAACACATTCAGCAGTGGGCTACTTGTTATCGTGCAGATGTGGGGTAAAATGTCCGTTAGAGCTATTGCTCACTGAAGAGACAGTGGCAGTCCAGATGTGGGGGAGGGCACAGAGGGGGTGGGCCAGAGTTCCAGTGACCAGATAATGAGTTCCTCTTCTGTAGATTCTAGGGGTCTAATTTCCCCTTTCTCCACGTCTTGTCTAATTTCCCCATATGCAGGCTAAGGTTGTGGTCTGAGACTCGTGGGAGGGTTGAGGAAGTAGCTCTTCCGGGAAAGAGCTAAAATCCAGTGTGTTTTACACATTTATATTTCTAGACTTTGCCATTTTTTTTTCCTTTTTCTTTGTTGCCTTGCCTATTTAAATTTTACAAGTGCTAAGAAGATATTATCAAAACCAAAAGACCTTTATAATTACACTCAACTGCATGGCTCCCTCACTCCTACCCCACCCGGGGCAATCTTCATCCTGAATCCCATGATTTTCAGTTCCTTGATTTCTTTTCTTTTTTTTTTTAAATTGCAGTTATTCCTAAAACATATGCCATTTTTGATTGCAGCTGCCTGAAATGTTACGGAAAAGGGCTGGTAATGTTTTTCCAGCTTTGTGTTTACTGAACTGTTGGTATTGATCCAATTTCTTGATTCATTCATTTTGCCTGTTGTCAAAATATTTTTACCAAGGGTGTTTTGTACGTTTTAGTCACAACTTCCTTAAATGTTTAGAACAAAAATGTAGAGCCAGGCATAGAAGTCCGCACTCCTCTTTCCAGAGTTCACTGAAAGATAGGCTGGGCATCACGACACACCCAGTCTGAGTCACACAGCTAATACTGTCTCAAAATAAAACCTTAATTTAATCTAATTAGATGAAGGATATCAGGCTTCTCTGCAGATTGTTAAAAAGCAGTTTATATAGTGCTTGTGTAGGGAGTAAGTCTGCCATCCTGTATAATCTTTATAGGTTTGATTTTCAATGTCGGTACCTTAACGCACTTTCTTCTCTCTGACTTCTAATTCAGAAGTCAAGCTTTCCTTACTAAACATAGTTTGAAGGGCAATAGAGCATTCTTCATGAAAGGCATAGAGTTTGCATTTTAAGGTTAGCAAAGGTTCTTTCAAGTTTCCACTTTGTAAATCTTTGCAAAGCATTGTCTATCTGAGAGAGACTGAACACTCAGTAATCTCTCTGACTTTTATCTGCAGAATCCCCCCAAACTCCAACCAAACCTAAGGTCGGAAATCGTGCGGGCCACAGGAGCTTCTTATGTGTCTTAACCTTTGTATTTGTCAGGTACCATTTGCCTTTCGCTAAGGTAGCACAGGAATGTCCCTCCTCATTTGGAATTCAAACCAGCATTTGGCAGAGTTTATGCAAATCGTTGCTGAAGCAGCAGTGTCTGGTAACTATGGTAATGGTGAGACTCTCTGGAAGAGCCTTCTGGGGCCGAGGACTTTCCCCAACCCAGTTAGTCTTGGCCAGAAGTCCTCATTACCTTCACCAAGAGAGGCCTGTCCCTTCCCAGGGGTCCCCAAGTGAGACAGCAGCAACCCCACCCCCCACCCCCGTTCCCAAGGAGACACATCCATGTGACACAAAGACGTTTTGGTAACCGCCCAAAAAATGAAAGCTGGTTCTCCTTCCTTCAGAGAAACCCTCAAGGATGGCAAGAGATAAGAAGTTTCTAGGAGGAAAAAAAAAAGTTGTTGTGGGGGCGGGGGGGGGGGGGGGGGAGGGGGGGAGGGAACAGTGAGAAGATAAAAACTTTCAGATAGGAGCCATGTGAGAGACGCATTGTTGGCTGTTACCAGGAGAGGGAAGGCATGGGTGTGAGCTTGCCTTGGAGCTGGGTCTAAGAAGTAGGAAGAAGAGCATTTCTTTACACTGAAGGTTTTACAGCCACCAGAGAAACAGCCACTAGTCCAAGGATGCCAGGGCACAGTCTGTAGAGAGGATGAGAAAAGACGCCTGCCACTCTGTGGGATCTCAGAGTCACCAGCAAGCTGCCCCTCTCTCTCTCCAAGATGGTTCTTTCTCTGCTCGGCTCTTGGGCAGAGATGCCTAAAGCTGCAGAGCATCTACTGCAGAGATCTACCCCATTCTGCCATAGCTGAACTGTGCCCACAGCTGGAGAGGGAAGCACACCTTAGCCAGAGGTCGTGTGTGCCAGAGTACGTCTCTTTCTAATCACTGGAAAACTTCCCAATTCCTGAAAGACAGTCCACCAAGGGTTGACTATCTAGGGACTGGGGAGATGGGTCAGTCAATAAGGTGTGCAAGCGCTAAGCCCTGAGTTTGGATCCCTATCACTAATGTAAATAGATGGATGCTCACTAGCAAGAGGTGCTATGTCTCTCTAGCTCCCAGGCCTGGGAAACCTTGAAACTCATTGGCTAGCCACTCTACCCACCCAAACCAATGAGCTCCAGGTTCAGCAAGAGAACCTGCCTTTAAAAAGGTGTAGAAGTGCCAGGCAGTGGTGGCGCACGCCTTTAATCCCAGCACTTGGG
>JADRCD010227880.1:16566-32655 GCA_019843815.1 Montemys delectorum
CTTGGGCTACCAAGTCTGAGGATACCCAGGGTTTGGCGTTCATCTGGGACCAAAATGGCTGAAGCTGACCACGGATTGCCATTGAGACCAGAACAGACCAAAGCCCACAACAAACTGCTTATGGTCTGATCGGGCCACTGCCTCCCGAGCAGACCTGTCTCCTTGGTCTCTGGGTTTAGTTCCCTTTGGCCCTCTAACGTTCGGTAATGTTTCCCCAAAGTTCCCCCAGCTTCAGCTTATCAAAGCAAAATATAATGGGGTCCTGGGTCACTGAGGGTGACAAGGGGACACAGAATGAACTAGGCTTACAAGTTCTGTGAGCCTAGCCTGCCTGCGTGTGTTCTTCTGGGCTTTGTTTTTATTAGGGGTGAGGTTAGTCTATTTCCCATCTCTAGCTCTTTCACACTGTGTTCACAGGTGGTACAAGGGCCACCCGGAACGTTCAGCTCAAGGAAATAGTGAGCAATAGTTTCTTTGCCCTCAAAGGTTTGGGGAGGAAATCCCCCCCTCCTTTTTTTTTTGGCTTTTCAAGACAGGGTTTCTCTGTGTAGCCCTGGCTGTCCTGGAACTCACTCTGTAGACCAGGCTGGCCTCGAACTCAGAAATCCGCCTGCCTCTGCCTCCCAAGTGCTGGGATTAAAGGCGTGCGCCACCACCGCCCAGTGGAAATCCCATTTTTAAAATAGGTAGACGCATGAAGGAGTAGAATTTAGCATATATGTGAATAGAACATACATGTGAATGGAACATACAGGTGAACAGAGTATACATGTGAACACAACATACATGTGAATATAGCATACATGTGAATACAGTACACATTGAATACTAAGCGCCATGCAGAGCTAAAAGTAAATTTCTAGTTTTACGTGAATTGTGCCTGTTATCCCAGCATTCAAGAGGATGAAGAGGGGGGAGATTAAGAGTTCGAGGCCAAATCCTGACTACAAGAAATACAGGGATAAGGATGGAGCAGAGATCAAGGGGAATGGCCAATCAATAACTGGTCCAACTTGAGATCCATCTCATGAGCAAGCACCAATTCCTGACACTATTAATGATACTGTCGTGCTTGCAGACAGGAGCCTAGCAGAGCTGTCTGCTGAGAGGCTCCGCCCAGCAGCTGACCGAAACAGATGCAGAGACCCACAGCCAAACACTGGATGGAGCTTGGGGGAAGGATTGAGGGCCCTGAATGGGGATAGGAAATCCACAGGAAGCCTAACAGAGTCAACTAACCCTCACCCTTGGGGGGCTTAGAGACTTAACCACCAACCAAAGAACATTCATGGGCTGGTCCTAGGCCCCCTGTACCTACTTAGGAGATGTGCAGCTCAGTCTCCATGTGGGTCCGTCAGCAACTGGAGAGGGGGCCATCCCTAAAGCTGTTGCCTGTCTGTAGACTATGATCCCCTAAGTAGGCTTCCTAGTCTGGCTTCAAGGGGAGAGGATGTGTCTAAGTCTGCAGAGACTTGATGGGCCAGGGTGGGGGATACAGAGGGGGCCCTTCACACTCTTAGAGGAGGAGGAGATGAGGGATGTTGGGGAGGGGGAAGGGCCATGTGAGGGGGTCATGTTGGGGTAGTGATCAGGATGTAAAGTGAATTAAAAAAAAAGTTTGAGGTCAGCCTAGGCTACAGAGTGTCTCAGAAAACAAAACAAGACAAAACAAACCCACCAATGACAAACATAAAATTTCAGTGATTTTCTGGCCCTGAAGGCAGCTCTGGGGACCACTTAGTCTTTCTTAGAATAACTCATTGTTCCTTCTCTTCTCCTTTGCAGAGGGTTTCAATAGAAGAAGAGTTAGAGGAAGTTCAAAGGCTTTTGCAAAACCAAACGAGGTTGTTAGGTAGTGAGAACAGTGGAGAAGGAAGTTCTCAGGGCTCCGGGCTTCGCAGGGACGTCCAGAAGTGCTCGGATTGTTGACGGACAGCTGGCCTAAAGACTTTGAGAACAGATGTTTTGCCTCAGAGCAAGACAGGGATTAAAATGAGTAATTATGCTCCACTTTTCCCCCAGGACACCAAGTAAAGCCTGGTGTTACTGAGCAAGGCCATTCACTTCTTCCTCTTACTTCTCAGTGTGACTAGCTAGAGACTTGATCCTGGGGAGGTGGAGCGACTTGTCTGAGTCACAAGTCTAGAGCCAGGATTCAGGCCTCCTTCCTGGATTGACTGTAACAAGCAGAGCTCCCTTTTTATTCCATTTCCAGGCTACAGGATAAGCACATCCTTAGCTTTGTTTATAGGATTCACTTTCTCTAAGTTAAAATAAACCCTTTGAGACTAAGTGTTTATTCTGAGTGCTATTGGGCAGCATTCCGAGCAGGTATAAAATGAGATCTTCATTCACTCACTCACTCATTCATTCGCTCACTCATTCAGTAAGTACTGACAGGAACTACCAGACCCATGGAAACATGGGGATGCATTAGTTCTTGCTCTGGAGGGGAGGGATGGAAACGGAAGCAGAATCCAGCAGAGTACACTATAGCCCTGTACAGTGCACATTAGAAAGTGCAAAAGGATTAATCCAGCTGAAGCAAGGATTTAGGTGGGTGGGTGGCCTGGGGTGGCATCAGGACATAGTAGGGATACACTGACAGATTGGAATGGACTTTTGACAATTAAAGTCTGCCCTGCCAGAATTCTTCAAAGTTTCTTTTTAGATGCGTTTATTTAAACTTAGAATTGTGAGTGTTTTGCTTGCATGCACGTATATGCGCATCACATGCGTGCCTGGTGTGCACGGAGGCTGGAGGAGAGTTATTTGGAGAGGCAGCTCTGCTTTATCCGAATAGGGGAGCTTCGGCCACTTGTTACTCAAGGACTACTGAAGAGAAACGGGGACTGAGTCTAAAAACCTAGCGTTGTTCAGACAGCTAGCCATCCGAGAGACAGAGACCCGGCAGCAGGCTAAATCCAGGCAGGGGAAGCAGAGGCATGCAGACATCGGAGACGTTAGTCTTGACTATCAGGTCCGGGATGAGTCTTGCCTCTCATGGCGTTGGTACCTCTCTTCTTATGTCTCCTGAACTCTTCCCTAATCATTGCCTCTCTCTAGCAGCTAGGTTTGCATACTCCCAAAGCCACTGAGCTTTGCAGTCCTTCCGTGGCGTCACCTGGTCTAGGGAACTAGCCCAGAACAAACAAACCGTTATTACCATGTCCATGTTGAGCTATTTACAGTGTGCCCAATGCAGATTAGTTCTTACAACATGGTGCACAAATGTGCCCTTGATATATGAATGTGAAACTGAGGATCTGCTTCTCCCATCCTCAGGCCGCTTGCAGACGTGATTATATTCTGGATGTCAAGGCCATTTTGAATGATATTAGGATGTGCCCCGGGTGAAACAACAACCTCTTCATAAAAGAATGACAGAGGTAGATGAGGATGGAAGGGCCTTATGAAGATAGAGGCCGAGAGGATGACGTCAGCCAGATGGCGAAGGCCTAAAAATGCGGACAGTCATTAGATGCTGAGGATGTGTAGAGGAGTCTCTTCTAGTGTCTCTGTATAGGGTGCTATGGCCTCTGACGGTGCTTTGATTTTAAACTCCTGGTGTCCAGATCTATGGGAAAATAAGTTCTCCTTTGGTTAAACTATGAAATATGTGATAATTTATTCAGCCCCCAGGAAATTGACACAAACCTATTCCGCCTCATCCATCCCTTGGCCTCTACACTTCTTTGTTAACACCTGGAACATTTTTTAAAGCCTAGGAAGTACGACATCAACAGAGCACGTGGCTCAGGATTCCGTGAGTGCTTCCCCGGGCTGATTCTCTTGTCTCTGACTCAGGGTCCCCAGAGTCACAGAGAAGCTGGGAAGATTCTACTATGAGTAGCCACAGTGTTTCTTCAGGTATCAGCTATTCCACTCCCCTAGGGACAGATGTTGCCAATCCTAGAGGACAAGCCTTGTGACTCTGCCCTGAGCTATCAGCTTCACAAGTATCTTTAATGGTCACTTTTGGACATCCTTTTGTTATAAACGGCATGGGTACCCCACTCTCGAAGAATCAAGAAGGAGGCCGTTACAAAAGCATGTGGTTAATTTATTAATTGAAACTGGTATACCAGGGTCACTCTGTAATCGGGAACAGAGCGACCCCCAGGAAACAAAGCCTTGAGTTTTTATACCATTTTCAGAACAGTGTTTTACAGCTTACAATGTGGGCTGGTTACATTTTACACTTTACAACATGGGCTAGTTACATTTTATCTTGTTCATTGTTCTTTAGTTTCTATTGACCTTTCTCCTCCTGGTTAGGTTAAGACCCCTGTGACACGCAGGAGGGGTGGAGGAGATCCGCTCTCCTGGGGGATGTCTCCTGGAAACTTGCATTCCTTAAGGATGGGTGTTTGCTCGGTAAACTCTTCTAAAAACCCCCTTTGTCTTAAGGATAAGTCCCCTTTTGGATTTCCTTGCTGTCTGGTATCTTTATGGGGTATCTCCATTTTCTACATTTCTACACTTTCTCGAGACTCATGCCCCACTCCATTTCTTCCGTCTTTTCTTATGGGTTCTGGGGATTGGATCCAGAGCATTGTGTATGCCAGACTAGTGCTTAACCACCGAACTACATTCTCTGTCCTTTTTGTTTTTGTTTTTAAGAAACAACCTTATCACATAGGATGAAGTGAGTGTAGAAGCTGGTGTCCAGCCTGGAATGGTGGTACACGCCTATACCACTCTAACTTTTAGGAGTTGGGTCTTGAACTCACTTTGTAGCCTAGGCTAGCCTTAAACCAATTTTTAAAATGATTCATTTGGTTTACATGCATGTGGGGGCATGCCTGGAGCCAAAGTGCTCAGAAGAAGGCACTGGGTGCCCTGGAACCTCGTGAGCCACATGTGTGTGCTAGGAAATGAACCTGGGTGCTCTGCAAGAACAGCTCAGTTATCTTTACCATTGAGAGATCTCTCCAGGCCTCTGACATTAAACTCTTGATCCTCAGGTCTCAGCCTCTTCAGATCTGAGATCACAGGCATGAACCATTTCTAGCTGGACAGCAGATCTTCCCTTCCTTGCTTCACGCCATTAGTCTGTTATGGACAGAAAGGTAGAGGACATTTCCATACTGCTGCTTTGTGCTGGTTGCTGGCATCCATCAGTATTAGGGGATAGGTTAGCTTCTCCTATCTTTTTATATGGTAGGACCACAAATTTTTTTGTTAAAAGAAAAAAAATCACATATGGGGCTGGAGAGATGGCTCAGCGGTTAAAAACACTGACTGATCTTCCAGAGGTCCTGAGTTCAATTCCCAGCAACCACATGGTGGCTCACAACCATCTGTAATGGGATCCAAGTCACTCTTCTGGTGTTGTGCCTGAAGACAGCTACAGTGTACTCATCTGTATAAAATAAATAAATCTTTTTTTTTTAAAAAATCACATATGAATTGGGTATGGTGGTGTATAATGTCAGTTAATAAGGAGGCTGAGGCAGGAGGATTATATGTATTTGAGCCCAGTTGGGTAACATAATCAGCTCCTGTCTCAATATAAAAATTATAGATACATCTGTAAATATTCCTACATGTAAGCATACACACAACTCCATAAGGTCTGGCTCTTTAAAAAAAAAATGCTGGCTAGAAACGCATGTAGCAGTACAAATGAAAGCGCTTTTTATTTCTAGATTCCTGGGTTGTAATTTTTTTTCTTGGCAGCTTTCTTCATCTTCCCATCTTCCCAGATGTGAACTGAAGCAGTTTCTAACTAATTTTTCTGTTAAATAAAGTCCTAGGTTTTGCCTTTAACTAGTTCCTAGAACTAGTTCTGAACATAGCTGTCAATGTTAGCTTCTGGCCAATTGACGAGGCACTTCCTCCAGCCTTGTGCTGGGCTGACGGAAGCGATGTTTGTTATTTATTTTTCTCTTCTCTTCTCTTTTCCTTTCTGCCTTTTGGAGACTGGGTTTCTTGGAGTCAAGGCTGTCCTCCAATGTACCCTGTAGTCGAGGGTGGCCACGAGCTCCTCCTGATCTTCCTGCCTGTTTCCTAAGGGCTGGGATTAGTGCCACAGCCTCTTTTCCTCTTTTTCACCCAGACTCGCAGACACCAGACACACGCATATGAGGGTGTCACGGTAAAGAAGAGTAACAGGGACACTATTGTCTTCTGAGGATTTTAGGGATTTCCCTCAGTCTGCCTTCATCTTGGTCTTCCAGCTGCTTCCTCTTGATAAGGACAGTTTTCTGGGACCTTACGAAGAGAAAACATCGGTCTCATCACACTTTCTAGACTTCTGGCTAAATATCAGCACATCTAGTAATTCCCAAGGAAAACTAGTCCTGTCACATCTCATTTCTAGTTCATGAAGGGCATCAATTGTTCAAATGGGCAAGTGTAGGCATCCAGTGGCTGTTTTCAAAAGCTGGTTCTTATGGGAGTTTGAATTTGGATCTTATTCAGCTGTGTGGACTTGAACTAGTTAAATGTAATCCTGTACAGATAAATTTGGTTTTGCATAAATTTAAAGCATTTGCAAAAAAGAAAGAAACAAACAAACAAAAAAAGAAATCTTTGACAGAATGTTCCACTCTAATTCCTAATTCAGTACCCATATATTTGCCTTTTCTTTTAAGGTTAGAAAGGAAGGGATCTTAGCCACACATTTAGCCAAATATGTTACATGTTTTTGTGTAGAGGGACACACACTTTTTATTATGAGACTGTTAATAATGCTTCTCATGCACTATATTTTGGTTAACATTTAGTTCTAATTGAGAGAAAGAAAGAAAGAAAGAAAGAAAGAAAGAAAGAAAGAAAGAAAGCCCTAAAACTAATCTTTCAAAGTAACAGAACCAGAGTGGTTAATCAGATTTGGAAGTGGGGCTAATGGCACTATAATCAGATTGATTAGCTGTTAAACATCTGAAGGGAAAGCCGTGTCATGCAGTGCTAAGGGAGGATCTGTGCAGAACTCCTCTTGAGTCTGTCCCTGGCCTTTTATTTCTATACGTAGCTCAAGGCCTGTTACCTTAGCTTCAAAGCACAGATCCAAGATATCTACCAGCTGACAGCTTTTATTTCATTTTATTTTTGAAAAAAAACAAAAACAAAAACAAAAAACCAACCCAGCCTTTTCAAGTAAGACACAAAAGGGAGGGGCCGGGGATCACTTTTCTCTGGGGAGATAAAACTTGTTATTTGCATGTTTGTGTATGAAGGGTGTTTATGGCTAAAATGTTCCACGCACAGGCTGTGACAGGGGACCGAAAAAGTTTGGGCACCAGCTCAATTCCTCGGAGCATCCTTGCACTGAGAAAGACTGAGCGCAAGTCCTGGGAGAGCATCTGGTCTATAAGGTTTTATGTAGGACAGAGCCTAAGTTTCTTCCCATCATCCTTGCACTGAGAAAGGGTGGCTGAGTGCAAGTTCAGGCAGGGCATCGGGGTTTGATGTAACACAGAGCATAAATCACCGACAGAAGGGGAGACTCCATGAAGTTAGACCAGAGGCCACTTGGATACAAAATGCTCTATCCCACTCCCTACGCCCACCCTGTCCTGCCAGGCTCATGTGTTTGAACAGCCAGTCCCACAGCCAGGAGTGCTCTTGTGGGAGGCTGTGGAATCTTTAGATGGGGCACCAGTGGACGTGGGTTGTAGGGGCAGAAGGCTGAGGAATGTTACAGCCCAGCCCTATCTCTCTCTGCTCCCTGGCAGCTGCTGCGAGCTGCTCCTGCCACTATGCTTTATCTCGACGGGCTCTCCCTCAAACCGCTAAAACAGAATAAATCATTCTTAAGTCCTTTCTGTATTTGGTCACAGCAACGAGAGAAGTAACCAGTCCGTCTTCTGAGAATCCCCAAAGACCCCTGAGACCCTGGAAAGTGTGGACAGTGCCATCAAGGTGATGACCAAGTGCTCACTGCCTGTCTTTGTACCAAGCCAGGTTGTTGAAGTAGCAGGTGGTAACCTCGGGTCCAGGTTGTAAAAGGCTATCAAGGAGGAAGAACTGAGAAGCCGGACTTCATAGAAGTAAAATATTTCTGCTCTGAAAAGAGACCCTGTCAAATGAAGAAGAAGAAGAAACACCCCGCGAGTTTGTGACGGAGGTCTGCATCCAAGACGCACACAAACCTCCTAACCCTAAACAACGAGGAAACAGTGACCCGACTAAAACTGGAGGGAAGATCTTGGCGGACACTTGATGGGCCGCCAGCAAATGAAAAGGTGCTCAGAGCCTGGGTGTGAGATTGCATGCCTGTAATAACAGAGCTTGGGGGACAGAGGTAGGATTATAGCGAGTTTGAGTTCGCGAGGCCATCCTGGTCCACACAGCAAGTTCTAGTTTAACCATGGCTGCAATGTGAAACTCAGCATGAGAAGAGGAGAAGGAGGAGGGAGAACAAGAAGAAGAAGATTAAAAAGAACTAGGAAGAAAAAAGGAAGAAGGAAGGAGGAGGAAAAGAAAAATAAATAGATAAAAAGAAAGAAAGTTGGGTGTAGTGGCACATGCCTTTAATTTCAGCACTTGGGAAGCAGAGGCAAGTGGATTTCTGTGAGTTCCAGGCCAGCCTGCTCTACATAGCGAGTTCCAGGACAGCCAGGGCTATATAGTGATATGCAGTGAGACCTTGTCAAAATGTAAACACAGACACCACCAGGTGCCAGCAAAGGTATGAGGGAGCAGGAATTCATATTCAGGGCCAATAGAAATGCAGACCAGCACAGCGACTTTAAAAGACACTTTAGTACTTTCTTAAAGAGTAAACGTTATCTTACTTGTTTACCTGAAAGAATCAAAAAATCCAGTCCTAGACGTTTACAGCAGCTTCATTCATAGTTGCTGGATTGGAAACACGGCAGTGTCTTCCAGCAGGTGAACTGATAAATAAACTGTGGTCCATTAGACAATGGGTGCTGAATAAAGTGCTAAAGGGAAGCGGGTTGTCACCTAGGAAAAGGCAGGGAGGAAACTGAAACTTTCATTACCAAGTCTAAGAGACCAATTTGAGAAGGTTACACGCATTGCAATAATGTGACACTCTGGGAAAGGCTATAAACAGAAACAGTAAAACAAAACCGAGAGAGAGAGAGAGAGAGAGAGAGAGAGAGAGAGAGAGAGAGAGAGAGAGAGAGAGCTAGGAAGAGACAAAGAGACTTATTAGGAGAGTGAAACTGTGCAGTGTCGCAGTGCTGCAGAGGCACCATTACATATCTGGCGAATAGAACAGGGTGTGACCCGGAAGGTAAACTACTAGGAACAGGGCACTAGGTGACTGGAGTAGATGCTGCCCCTAAGGCTGTTCCAGATGCACAGGGCACTAGGTGGCCAGAGTAGATGCTGCCCCTAAGGCTGTTCCAGATGCACAGGGCACTAGGTGGCTGGAATAGATGCTGCCCCTAAGGTTCTAGGCCCTAGCACTCCAGCACTGACAGTGTTCAAAGTGTGGTAGGGCCTCCCTCTGTGTGTGTGTGTGTGTGTGTGTGTGTGTGTGTGTGTGTGTTGGATTAGTTGATGTGTGGTGTGTGTGTGTGTGTGTGTGTGTGTTGAGACAGTTTTACCATGTAACTCTGGCTGTCTTATAACTCACCATGTAGACCAGGCTACCAACTCAAAGAAGCAGGGACCTGCTTGTCTCTGCCAGCTTAGTACTGGGATTCAAGGGGAATATATATATATATATATATACATATATATATATATGTATATATATATATATGTTACAATTTTGTTAGAAAAGGACTTACAACTCAGTAAGAATAAAGGGGACACAGTGCAGGATAGCAGAAAAGTTGAGGAAAAGAAATACAAATGATTTCAAAGCACAGAGAAAGCGACCAAATGTGTGAGTAACTAAATTAAATAAACAAACTGAAACTCAACAATAACATTTTCACCTGTTTGATTCCAAAGGTTGTAGGCCCTTGATCCCTATTTCTCTTTTAGTTTTGGTGCATCAGGGCCTACTGAATGCGCAAGGGGCTCCTGCTCTACATCTGAGGTACCTCTGAATCCATTCAGAGATGTCGACAAGGGCGTAAGAACACACACTCTTGAACACAGGACCTCGGCATTAAATAGTCCACACAGCACGGGTTGTGGCTTGCACAGCACGGAGAGATGACCCAGGTGCTCTTCAGTGTGCCGTGCTATGTATGGATTAGAAATGATGGAGAACCTTACTCAGATGTCGTAGAAACAGGTGACAGCAGTCATTGCCCCCAGAAGGCCTTGTGGGGACACAGCTGTCTTGGGAAGAAATCCCAGGAAGATGGAAAGTCTGTTTCTGGGGTAGCAGGGACAGACCTTTTCACTTTGTGCTCCGAATCCTTGTGCTGATGATCTCCACTGGGGTGGTATTAAGAGCTAGGGTCTTGGGGGATGTGACTCCTAATCATGACCTCATGAGGACTTTCAACTCAACTTACTATATACTCTCTGAACTCGCCCTGAGGTCATTAGTCTTTATTCATTTTCTTCAAAGTCTTCTTAACTTTGAAGTTCTGAACATTTGTTCTCTGGTTTGGTTTATTTTATTGCTTCAGTTGAGTGTGGGTCTCAGAGAACAAAACCATATTAGTCTGTTCGCCCCTCCTGGCGTTATCCGATGCGTGTGTGCTTAACTGAAACAAAGCCTAAAAAGAATTGTCACATTTTATAAAAATTAATATTAATAAGAGTGAATGTAAGGATATAATAGGAAAAAGAAGTGTGGAAAATCTGGACCGAGTTGTTGACAGCAGCTGCCTGTAAGGAGGCAGCCCGTGGGACATCTTGTATTCTGTTGTTTACATTTCTCTAATATTTGAATTTTAAATAATGAATGTTTGATTTTTTCATATTTATTTTAATAAGGAATACAGCTAGCGGGAAGTAGGAGGCTATGACTCTGTGACAGAGCTTTGGCCTAGTTAGGACCCCAGGTTTGCTCTCAAGCACCACAAACCACCACAACAAACAGCACACAAGTTAGCTATAAACAGTGGGTGGAACTTGAGGACCCACCTAAGTACAAGCAATGGGCGGGGCTCAAGGAGAATTGCATCCCCCCCCTCCCCATCTCCATCTTTCAGGCTGTCAGCTGCGAGCCACATGTGACTGTTCAGCCCGTGGACTGTGACCACTGAAGCCAAGAGATCAGCTCCTAAGTTATCCTTAAATAATTTTAAAATTAAAAATTAATATTTAAATGTTTGATTCAGCTATTGTAACAGTTCTGAGCATGTTTGGAACAGCCTGGGAATGAGAATCTACTTTTTCCAGAAAAACTTTAAACGGCACAAATATTTCAAATGTCGTTCCTGTTGGCTCATTAAGTTGAGGAGACTGGAGGAGGGGAAAGGCTGGAGAAGTGGAAGTAGCAGGGGATCTGGGAAGGGTTGGACTGGCTCCTAGAATCTGCCATAACCTGGGGTTGATCCACTAGAAAGAAGATCTGTATATGAATGACCAGGGTCAGTTTTCCTAAGTCTGGCACCCCCAGCCAACCTCTGTTTCTGCATGTCTCTGGCTGCATGCCCACCCAGTCTCTGTTTCATACACACACACACCATACACATAGACATCATACATACATACTATATACATAGACATCATCCATACACACCATACGCACATACAGCACACATAAATACACACACCATACACAGACATCATACACACACACCATACGTTTAGATACACATATCATACACATAGACACACATCATATACACACACACCATACACATAGACACACACATCATATACATACCATACAGATAGACACATAGATTACATACACATACACCATATATACATCACACACAGGCACACACATCATACACACACATTATACACATAGACACATGCATCATATACATACCATACACAGACACACATATATACACACATACACCATACACATATACACATACACCATACACATAGACACACATCATACACATAGACACACACATCATATACTTACCATACACAGACACACATATCATACACACATTCATCATACACACATACACACACACCATACACAAACACACACACATCATACACATAGACACACCTATCTCACTGTTCTACCTAGCTGCTGCCACCTGAGTCGGGGACACTCCCACAGCCACAGCTTCACTGTGTTTCATCCAGGTAGCCTGCATGCAGGTGTTTTTGATACAGAATATTCTAGAAGCAAAAAACAGGACCCCTTCCTGAGAAGTGGCTGCCGGACGCATTGTGTTGGCCTGTACCAGGTGTGCTGCTTTTCGACAGGGCCATGGAGTAAGAGTCTCTTCACAACAGTCACCTGGCTCCAGTGCCCCTTTCAGCTCTTACAAACTCTTGCTGGCCTTAGAGAGCTTTAGTGTGTATGGGCCATACTTATTGATATCTACCATTCAAAATCAAAATGAGACAATAACAGAACAAGGAAAGCAAACATACCCCAGCATTCGTAAGCACTATGACGACGTCATGTGCAAAACTACAGTGCACACTAACGAGAAATTACAAGTCAAACAAGGACTGGGAGGCAGCCCCGCCAGAAATGCGCTCGCTATGCAGGCATGAGGACCCAAGGTGTGTCCCTGCACCTATGTGAAACACACGAAGGCAGCAGTGTGTACCTGCACAGATCTTGGGGCTTATCTAGCCAGTCAGACTAGCTGACTAACTCAGTTCCCAATTAGTGAGAAAGCCTGTCCAAAAATAAACTGGAGTCAGGGCTGGAGAGATGGCTCAGCAGTTATGAACACTTGCTGTTCTTTTAGAAGACCCAGGTTCGATTCCCAGCCCCCACACGGTGACTCACAACCATCTATAATTCCAGTTCTAGGAGATCTGATGATCTCTTCTGGACTCTGCTGGGACTAGGCACACACACACCTGGTGTATAAACATGTATGTGGGTAGAACATTCACATATATAAAGTGAAATTAAAATTAAAAATAAGGTGACAAGCAATTCAAGAAGACATCTGATGTTGCCGTTTGGCCTTAGCACACCCATGAACACATACATACACATAGACATTACATACACACACACACACACACACACACATACACACACAGAGAGAGAAAAGACATCATACAGACATACTATACTCAAAGACATCATAAACATACATCATACACAAATACATCATACATATACACCATACAATAGACATCATAGACACACCATATACACAGACACACACACACAAACACCATACACATAGACATCATACATGCACACTGAAAGACCCCCCGTAGGGAGACCCTCGCTCAAGTCCCAGGAGAACGTGTACCCAAGGAAACACCAGAGACCATCTTGATGTAAACACACGAGGTAGTTTAATATTGGAGCTCCGGGTGGACCCATATCTCATGCAGGAGACAGAGGGATCAACCTCGAGGCTCAGGGGTTAGGGGTTTTTATAGGAAGGAGGTCTAGGGGAACAAAGGAATTAGCATAGCAATACATAACTGGCTAATTCAAATCCAGCTAGAATACGTGCAGATCAGAGCATAGGGAAATTCCTAAGGGTGGTATTGAGGCAGCAGGGCATCTGGCTGGCCTCCAACCATATCTCATCATTCAGTTGGGTCATCTTGCCCAGACAGGTCCCTGCTTGGCTGAGCCCACCCAGACATGTTCTATCTATCTCTTCTTGGCCTGCTAGTTCTCAGAATGTTCAACAGCTTGCTTGCTCATTCCCAGGCCTATGTGGGCAAGCTTGTGCTGGATTTTCAGACTTATAATTCTCCTACCTGGCCAGCATAGGTCCCAAGCTTTAGTTACTCCTTTTCATTCCCCCCTTTTTCTTTTACATAGCTCTAATCTTAGAGCTATACGTTGGTCTCAAATTCTTCTTCAGGCAAGGTATGGTATTGATGATGTAACACCATAAGCTGTACTGCATCTATCCTAGTTTTAACAAAAGTAATTTCCTTTTATTATTAAGCAGGGACTAAAAACCAAGGCTAGGTATATAATAAGCAATGGTCCAGCTAGTGCAGAAAACAAAGTAGTCATCCATAGTGATTTAGAAAACCAAGATTCGAACCAGTTTTTGTTGTGCTCTTCTGTCCCTCTGTCTTTGATCTAGTCTCTCTCATGGAATCTCTAATGACTCCTGAATGGTTTGCATAAAAGCAACATTCTTCTATATTTAAATCAATGACAGCTCTTAACTCTCCATAAGTCTTATGGTGCAATGCCATAGCAGATGTTCCTGTAGCTGCCCCTGAAGTCTCCCAAAATAACTCTCAGGGGAACTCCTAACTCTCTTTTATTGCCAGTCACTACCTTACTAGCTCTCAAGCTTCCTAGCTTCTCTTCTTTCCTGTCTTATTTCTTTTACGTCCTTCTGCAATTTTCTTATTTCTTTCTCCATTTATAAGAACACTTTCTCATCTACCTACACTAGTTTTCTTAATGACTTATCCTGCATATCCTCTAACTTTCATAGTCTTTCAATTCCACCAGAAATCCAGGAATGACTGAATAATAGAGAATATATGGGAAGCCTAACATGGGCTTCCAAGAATATTACTAATTAATAGAGACTGTTGAACACCTGGACAGTCCTACTTTAAAACATTGGAGCATCAGTCTTCGATCTTCTGGCCCGTGAATGTCTGACAACAAGAACATTAAGAAATAGCTAAGAACTAGCCTACTCTGTCTCGGCAGATATAAGCTTGTCCTAGGCCTGTGTGTCCTTTTTAGACAGTATTGTCTGCAGATGAAGAGGCAACTTTTGCCTGGTGGCTGTCTCACCACATCTGGAGCAGCTCTGATAATGCTCAATCTCTTTATTGAGTCTGAGAAAGAGGTACTGTCAGACACAGACGAGTCTCTAGTCAGATGAATAAATAATATCAACTGCCATTTCTGTGGATTTCTGATGTTTTTGAAAACCAACTATCTATATATAATAATCTGGACTATTGTCTGTTAACTACTCTCAGCTATTTTTAATTGAAATCTTGTAGTTACCCTAACATTAAACTCAGAGCCATGAATTTGCTAGCTTGGCCCTAAACTCACAAGTCTAGACATCTCAGATCTGTCTATAATAACAGTAACAGAAGGACTGGGTCTAAGCCCTGTCTATTAGGGGAAATAGAAGAATTACTTATAAGCCTACAGACAACTCTTACTGAAACCAGAATTTTTAAGTTGATACAGAAAACTTCATCTTTTGTCTTGAAGTATGCACAACAGAACAGTATTAGCTACACCTTTCAGTCAATAAGAACACTATTGCAACAACAAATTCTCAATTTAAAAGTTCTGACTTATTCCTTGCATACCAATTTAAGATGTAAATGGTTTATAACCCAAGCCCTAACTTTTACCAATTACTACTACAAATATAGGATACAAAATTCAGAACTTAATAATATAAACATCAAAGCAAACTTTCTGAGAATAAGCTGTGTATCTGAAGAAATATTTAAATACCTGACCAAATTCTAGTCACACAATGATTTCAGTTTAAATTATCTATACACCAATTAACTCATTTTCAGTACAGGATAAATATTATCAGAAGGTCCTTATATCAAAGATATCAAAATAAATTCTGCACCAAATAGGAACATGTGATTTTAACTTAGCAACAACTATAAGGTTTTCTATTTAATGAGATTATAGCCATACAATTAAATCTGGCTATCCTTCCCTATTTCAAATATGACCATACGACATTTTCTAGAAACACAACCTATCAACAACCCTCTGTAGCCCCAAAGCCCAGGGAACTGGGTCGACGACTCAGTCATAGCTTCTTCCAGCTGAACAAGGGCGTTGAATATAAGGGGAATGGAAAAACAGGATTAGTCTTCTGATGTCTGTGTCTTGACTGGATCAGGCTGAAGTTCAGGATACCAGGAGTTCAAGCAGCCAAGTTTAGCAGCACTTTCTGCAACATATGAATCTCAAGACAAATTTACTTTAAGCATCTTTTTACAGAAACACTAAAACAAAACCTTTCTGGGTGGTATTTGGGTTCTCTGTTCTTTAAAATCTCCAAATAAGAAAATCTCCATCTCTGATATACAGGACAAGATAAAAATTTCTTATTTTGCTAAAGCTAGATTCCAGGTGTATTTGACCAAGGCATCCCCACTGGCTCAATA
>JADRCD010227882.1:3947-54522 GCA_019843815.1 Montemys delectorum
ACACACACACACACACACACACACACACACACACACACACACACACAAACTCCTATCAGCATTGGGCACATACAATATTTTGAAGTATGAAATTCATATTTTTTAAACAAATGGTGCTGTAATAGATAGCATTCCATAAGTGAATAGAGAAATAGTTGAACAAATATTAAAATGAAATGCATTAGATTTGGTTGCATAATATGTTTTGGGTAATAAAACAGTGGATGTCTTCACATTAAGTGTCCAAGTACACAGAAGCTACTAATCTCACAAAGATGAATATAATATCCATCTCACATCTGATGCTGAAGACATGGAAGATTACAGAGAGCCAATAATCTCCAGTCATCTATGGAAAAGTAAAGAAGCTGAATTGCACAAGTGGCTGAATGCAGCAGCTACAACAGTAGAAGTGGCATGGTAGCTGGCTCACGAATTAGGAAAGTAATCAACAAAAAAGAAAAAAAAAAGCCTCTTCCTTTAGACATGCATTAATCCAACTGCTATCAGAAAGTACCACTTAGATTTAGGTCGGGTCTTTATGAATTGACATGATGGAGAAAATCCATTAAAGTAATCTACAATGTATATGTCTTAGATTATATAAGATCTAACAACCTGATCGTAATTAACTGTCACAGGCTGTACATCAAAAATTTCATTTCAAACTAAAAATTATCAGAATATTCAGTATACATAGTTAATGCTTTCACAGTCCTTAAATGTGTATGACCAAAGCTTACCTTTGTAAGTCTTATGAGTAATCTCTTTAGAGCAGGAACAATTTACTGTGTCATATTTTTATTCTCTGGCAGGAAGAGTTAGAAAGTAATCCTGACTGTTTAATTTTTTGAATTTTAGGAAAACCACTGTTGAAATTCTAATATTTTGGGAATGAGTCAGTCTCAGACATGCTGGCATGCTTAGTTGCCAGCAACCAGAGGCTGCCCACGTATCCTTCACTGCTCTAAACTCATTGTTCCAGCTTGATACATACCTGATAAAGCCTTAGCAATTAAAGACTGATGGAGACCAAGAAAAGAAGGGTCATGTGATCAGAAATACCATTAAAATTGAAGAGTAGTTTCTACTTCTACTTTCTAAACTGTTTTATTGTAACTCTATTTACAAAAATAGAGACAGTGGAATAAAGCAAAATTTTCTTCAACTGACAATGGACAATGAAAGTTTGATACCTATTTAATATAGAATACTACTCAATTGTAAAGAAAAATTAAATCATGAACTTTCAAGTAAATGCATGAAATTAGAAAAGTTCCTATAAACAGATGGGACTCAAACCCAGAAAAATAAATTCTCCATTTTCTCTCTTATTGTAGTTTACAACTTCAAATCCTCAGGTAAGAATACACAGCCTTTAGTAACCACAAAAACAAAAAGTGTAAATGACACCATTGCAAGACAGAGGGAAGAGGGGTTACGAACAATAGAAACTGTGTAACATAATATTTTATCTGATCAGGGAAAGGGGAAAGAAAATTCTTCAGTTAAGGGGAAGAAAGTACATATAGTAGGAGGGAGGCAGGTAAAATAACATTTAGGATATAGGCCATAAGGAGTCATACTATTGACCATTTACCTTTTAAAAAAGAATCCATAATACATTTAAGTACATACACGCGCACGCACGCACACACACACACACACACACACACACACACACACACACACACACACTTAGTTTTAATGAAATTTTCTCAACTGAGATGACAATACATCCTCTAAGACCTGAGAAGCCCTATTTGAGTTGTTGGCCAGGGATATCCACAAGACTTCCAAAACATACAGCCTATTTCTATTGCCCTTGTTTATTCACCAGAGGTAGAAGGTAGGTCTCTATTGCTGAAGATATTATTATGCACATCAGAAACAGGGCTCAGAGATACATGAATATAAAATGAACTGAATGTCATATCTCTGAAAATTTGTTATTCTGGTATCTAAGAACATTCATGCTAACCAAGGATGAGTCAACTAACAATCCTACCAAGCTATCATACCATTAAACCACATCAATGGCTAGCATGGCACAAAACACCTAAAGGTACAATAGTACAAGCATACTTTGACAGTAACTACCAGCTCTCTAGTTGGACTTAAGAACTGATAAACAAGGGAAAAACAATGACTGGTACTGGAAACCTATCTCAGTAATCAGTGCTAGTGAAGTTCTGAATATACTGAAGAAGAACCTACAACAACACTTTAGTTAAGCTGTTTAATTTTTAACAACAATTTAAACATTTGTTCTTAGGCCCACGGATTATTGTAGTCCTAACCCTTCATCATGCTTATCTTTGCAACAGACAGAGATCTCTACAGAAAACAACCAATCAAATACAAATAACTCTCCCAATGGTTATATCTACAAAACACTCCCTCAGCTAAGGCTCAGGGAACATTGTAGAAGAAGGGTCAAAATGATTGTAAGAGGTAAAAGACAACTGAATTTGGTATGAGACTGTGTCTTCAATGGCACCAGAAACTAAACCCATAGTCTCACCAATATAACTGCCCAAACATGAGGTAAACAATGATGATATCAGCAGAGATACCAAAGTGGACAGGAAAAACTTCTATATGTCTTAACCTTCACGAAGAACTACAAGTAACTAAGAAATATTGTAAACTAGAGAAATTGTCTTCTTCTTGAAGATCAAACCAATTAATTTTCTAGTTTCAAATGTTCAGCCATGAAAAATATATATACAAGGAACAGATTATAATTAGGCTACAGATTATAATTAGAAATACATATGTATATACACATTTAAATTCACATAAACATACATGTATATGTATACATACACATGTGCATGGGATACAAAGAATGAAAAAGAGGCCATAAATCTGAAGGAGAGCAAGCAAAAATGGAGGGTTTTCAGGAAAGAAAGGAATGGGGAAAATTTGCAATTATACTATAATATTAAAAATAGAAAGATGAAAGTAAAAAGTAGTTCTGAAAATCCCAAATAGGCAATAATGAGGCCTGAAACCCTTCAAGTGTTCTGTACTTTGGTATAAATAGAAAATTTTTATTAATGTAAGATAAGGTATTCTGAAATAGTTTTGCTTGTAGTAGTGTAAAGAGGATAGGAAACCAGGTCTCATTTTCTTACATGCCTTTGTGATAGGTTAAATGTATATTTAGCAACAGTATATTTCTTTAATAAATAAAACACATTTTAAATAAAATGTTACAATTTTATAACCATGATTAGAACACAAATTAATCTTTAAAAGGAGTGAAACTTTCAACATACATCTTTTCACTAAAAGGGCAGACAGCATTTGATTAGTAGTTATCTATGTTGATTATGCCTGCTTTTCAAAGCTGGACAATTTTTTAAATCCTGATTGTGGCAGGAAATATTAGTTGAAAAGAAACCAATCAAAATCAACTTGAAATTTAATTGAAGTTCTATGACTCATTTAACTTTTTACATACTCCTCTTGGTTCTGCTTCCTGTATTCTGAATTTCTGCATTTGACTTTAAAATTCCTCTTATCCACCAGCTAAATTTGTCATGATTCTGCACATGACTATCTCTGGATTCTCACAAAGGAAACCCATGTGTTAAGTAGAATACCATAGTAGTTAAGAGATTGGTATCTACAGCGAGAAAGCTAACACCATCTTCTGTCTGTGATGAATTCTACCTTTAGGAGGATGCTTAGACCCATCCCTAAAAAGGGAAATATAGTCAGTGATAAGGAGTATTAATCTATGAATGTATTTTCTATGTGAAGTTCTTGAAGTAGCTAGCATAGAGAAACCTGTATAAACATTTACTTCTGGGTCAAAGAAACAGAATAGAAAAATGATTAACTAGTGAATAAATATTGGTTGTTTACCTGAAAAAAATCACTCACTGCTCTTGGAATTTGAGATAACTTGTATAATATTCCAATACAACCTCAATTTAACTTTGGAATAAAATTATGTCACTATTTTATTTTCACAATATCTTAATTACAAGTACATGGTTTAGTTTATCAGATATCTCAGTTTTATAGTCCATCAATGTTTTGTCTTCTATACTCTCTGATACCCAAGCAACTATTTAAAAATAACAGAAATGATCTTTGAAATTCTGTAAAGACATAGATTAATTAGTTAAGGTTTCCCAAATCCCTCAGGCATCTCCCAAGAACTGAAACAAAAACACCAGCTACAGACATGGTTCCTCCTCTTCCATGCCTTTTGTGGAACCCTCAGACCATCTTCTCCTGGAATCCTAGCCTTTACATATCCCTGTGTCTCAGTGCCCAGTTCCAAAGGCAGCCCAAACACAACTACAGGCCATACCTGCCAGAATACCAGATAACTTATCTATAGACCTTATCTGTTCTGTTCCTTCTGCAAACCAAATCTCTCAGACTCCTCCCAAGCACTGAAATAGAACACAAGCTGTATTTTTCATTTACTTTTTCTCTATGCCTCTTGTGAATCCCAGAGACCATCTCCATGTGTTTCACCTACCTCTAACATCAACAGGCATTCCCTGTGAACATGCAAGCCAGTGAAGCAGGCCAGCCGTAGGCAACACACAGGCACCACACTTTCTAGAAATACTAGTAAGAAACAGAAACCAAAACACAAAATAACCAACCAAAAAATACCAACTGAGAAATTAATCCCTAGAACTATAATCACTTCAAACCCAAATGGATAGATGCCAGTGTAAAAAAAAATATAATCCATAAGAGCTAGGACAATATATCTCCACTAGAGCACAGCTGTCCAACCAAAGCAGGCAATGAATCATCCAACTTAGATGAAGCACAAAAAAAAGACCTTAAAAAGAAATTACATAAAGACAGTAAAAGTCCTTAAAGATATTGGATAAATCCATTAAAAATGCAAAAAAAATACAGATAAACATTTAAAAGAAATGACTAAAACAGTTCAGTTCATGACCTGAGAATGGAAAAACAAGCAATAATGAAAACACAAACTAAGGGACTTCTGGAAATGAAAGTTAGGAATTCAAACAGGAACAAAAAAAAGAACTAAAATAAAAGAATAAAAGAGATAGAAGACAGAATCTCAATCACTGAACATAAAATAGAAGATTGATACATTGGTCAACAAAAATGTTAAATATAAAATAACCCCAATACAAAACATCCTAGAACACTATGAAACATCCTGGGACACTATGAAAAGATCAAACCTAAGAATAAGAGGAATAGAGAAAGAAAAGAGCCTATCTCAAAGGCCCAGAAAATATTCTCAACAATAGAATAGAAGAAAATATCCCTAACCTAAAGAAGAAAAAGTCTATAGAGGGAATTATAAAAAAGAAAAAATGGATCTACCATGCAAACTTGCTTTCCCACTGTGCCCTGTCCCAGTGGGCTCTTATTATTCTCTCCCAGCTACTAAAAACATCTTGCTCAGATGCGACTCTTTACACACCCCCTTTAGATAACAATCATTGATCTAAGTACCTAAGACCTGGTAAGTAAAGCATGACCTTAAGGCCTTAATATCCAATCAGATTTATATAATAAAACATCACAGTTTCCAAGATGCCAATACAATAATTGAAGAACCAAATAATAAAGACAATAATCTAACCCAATTAATCTATTTTGTAAGAACCTTTACTTGGTTGTATAACCTCATGGGGTCTGGTTCTTCCTCATTGTCTGTCTCCATGATGACCTCCTTTCTCCTCCTGTCCTAACCCCTCTTTTCCTCCTGCTCCTAACCTTTTTTCTCCTCCAACTCTAGCTCCACCTCTCTATTCCTGTCCAACCACAGGACTGTCACTGCCCTAATGTGATTGGACAAAGAAAATGCTACAGCATTTCACCATTTTTGTTCCAAAAAAAAAAAAAAAAAAAAAAAAAAAAAAAAAAAAAAAACTTTCTCTTAAAATATAAATTGAACAACACTATTACATACATTGTAAATTATTTAGTATAGGGTATATCTGACATGCAGTCCAACATCTTTGTCAATAAAATTGAACACTATCTTCTATCTGAACTTAAAAGACAAAAACGTTGTACCTGTCTACGTCTTGGCTTAGATTGGATGCCATCTGAAAACCATTTTCTCAAAAGTAAAAAACCTGGACTGGCTAGGAGAATATGTAGTTTTTAGCTCCACCAGAAATCCAAGAATGGCTGAACAATAGCGAATATATGGTGTGTGACCTTAGAGAACATTGTTGCTGAAAGATCTTGCCAGGAATGCACACTCCCTTCCTGGAATGTCCCAGCAATACAAACTTTTTGCCCCTACTGCAGGGCAGGGAAGGTGCAGATAATGACCAAAACTCTTTCAGGTCCCTCTTCTAGTGATTAAGACCACACTTTGCCTGGGGCCACCAATTCCAAGAAAGGGCAGTGCAGGCCCCAAATGAGTATAAACCCATTCATTCTATTACCAAAGTCTACCTTCAATAACTGTATAAAAACTGTGTGCTTGGAATGTTGGGGATCACTTCTGCCCTGATTGTAGGATGGCTGGATCAATAAACCTCATGCTTGTTGCATGGTTCTCCATCTCTGTGTTTCTGTGAGTGGGACATTCCTGATGTAAGGCTCTTTGGGCCTTACATTTGATGCATTGGCCAGGAAAAGTCCTTTTCTTGGAACCAGTGAATGGAGACGACTCGAGAGGGTACAACGGTTGTGTTTTTGTGTTTTCTGTGTTCATCTTGTCTGTACTTCTCTGCTTCCTCTGAATCTACTCGGCTGCTGATTAGCTTGGTTTCTGTTTTGAAGCTCAGCTAAGGAGTCACTTGACTGAGGTAGCCAGAAGCAGTGGGTAGACGTGCTTTAAATCTGTGGCTACGGGAATCCTGGAGGACGTTCCAGACTCCCAGTGGAAACTTGAAAGGGTTCGACTTCACGAGAAGTCTTTGGCAAGAAGATCTCTACCGAGTTATTTGGTATTTCTCCTGTGGTGCTAATGGCAGGGGCATATTGGTATTTTACTTTATGTATTTCTGTTTGTGGGACTGACAGTATTTTGGGACAGAATGGGATAGACTGCTTCAACTCCTTTAGGCTTCACCCCGAAACAATGGAATAAAGTAAAAACCAGGGCTCATAACTTGTCTCTTGCTGTTCAAAAGGACAAATGGACCACTCTCTGTTCTTCCATATGGCCCACTTTTCAGACAGGGTGGCTGGTGGAAGGATCTTTCTCTCTCCCCACCATACAGGCAGTCAAGAAAAAGATCTTTGGAATTGGGTCTGTGAGCCATCCTAACCAGGTTCCCAACATTGTTGTGTGGGAAGATCTGGTCACAAACTCCCCATCTTGGGTCCGTCCTTTTGTTACACTTCCAAGGCCCAAGAAGATTTTGGCTTTGTAAGACAACTCTTGAAAGGAGGTCATCTCCTCTAATCAAGACACTGATTTGGTCCTCTTAGACACCCCTCCACCTCCATATCCCCTGCTCTCCATCCTTAGGCATCGGGTCCTTCCACTCCTCCAGCATAGAAAGGCCTACCCAACTGTCCTCCTTCACCAGTTGGCAAGGCTGCAGGACCTGCCCAAGAACACGGAGCCGGTGTGGGGTGTCAAGAGACACCTCGACTCAATTGCCTCTCCATGCTTACGAACCTCCCAACAATCAAGGTCATCATCTGCTCCAGCATTGGCCCTTCTTCTCTGCTGACATCTATAACTAGAAGTCTCAGAATTCCCCATTTTTTGAAAATCCCCAGGGTCTGACTAACCTAGTAGAATCTCTCCTTTTACCCATCAGCCTACATGGAATGATTGTTAACTGCTCGTACAGGTCTTCTTTACTACTGAAGAAAAACAGCGCATCTTCTTGGAAGCCAGGAAGAATGTCCCAGGGGATGGTGGACATCCTTCCCTCCTGCTTCCCGATATAGACACAGGCTTCCCATTGAGCAGACCCAACTGGGACTTCAACACTTCAGAAGGTAGGGAGTACTTGAAGGTCTACCACTAGGCTCTGTCTCAGACCTGTCCGACAGGTCTCAGGGGGCAGCACGCCCTCCCCCCAACAATTTGATTAAGGTAAAGAAAGTGGTACAAGGGCCGAATGAGTCTCCCTCGGCTTCCTTAGAGAGACTCATGGAGGTCTTTTACCAATTTACCCCGTATGATCCTAGCAGTGAAGAGCATAAGACAACAGTTACTGTCACCTTGATTGTCCAATCTAGCAGAAATATCAGGAAAAAGTTGCAGAAACTTGAAGGATTACAGGACATGTCCTTGAGAGAGCTAGTGCAAGTAGCTAAGAAAGTATATCATAACTGAGAGTCAGAAGAAGAAAGGGAGGAGAGAAAGCAGAAGGAACAGGAAGTTAGAGAGCTCAAAAGAGAGAAGAGACAGGAGACGGACCTCCATAGGATCTTGGCCACTGTAGTTAGAAAAACTATAGAACCTAGTATGAAAGTACCTGGCAACAGAAAAGTGCTGCTGGCTAGGGACCAATGTGCTTACTGTAAAGAAAAAGGTCATTGGATGAAAGACTGTCCCAAGAAAAAGAAGGGACCCTATGCCTCCAAGAAGAGACCATTAGGCCCCAAGGTGCTAGCTGTACAAGAGGATAGTGACTATTCTGAACCCAGTCCTCCCTCCCCGAACCCAGGGTAATCCTTAAAGTGGACGGGAAACCTACACAGTTCTTGTGGATACAGGGGCCCAACACTCAGTTCTATTACAAATGGACAGACCAATTCCCAATAAGAAGTCTTGGGCCCAGCGGGTCACAGGAAACAAACAATAGTCATGGACTACCCCAAGAACAGTGGATCTTGGTGTGGGCTGGGTATCCCATTCATTCATTATTATTCCTGAATGTCCCTACCTCTTGTTGGGGAGAGACCTCCTCACTAAGATGGGGGCCCAAATCCATTTCCTCCCTGAGGGACCACAGGTCAAGGTCTGGCAGGGGGAGCCTATCCAGGTATTGACCATGAAGTTAGAAGATGAATATCAGTTGTTTGAAGAAGAGAGTCAAAAAGCTAAAGATTTGGACTGGTGGTTGCATAATTACCCACCTGCATGGGCAGAAACTGCAGGGATGGGGAAAGCCAAAAATCAGCCCCCCGACCATATAGACTTGAAAGCCCAAGCCAGCTCAATAATAGTCTGCCAGTATCCTATGTCCAAGAAGACTCAAGATGAGATCTGACCCCACATTTTACACCATCTCAGCTGGAGATTCTGTGGAAATGTCAGTATGCCTGGAACACCCCCCTCCTCACTGTGTAGAAACCTGGGACTAATGACTATAGGCCCATCCAGGACCTCAGGGAGGTGAACAAGTGGATGACCGACCTCTAACTGACAGTCCCTAACCCGTATAATCTGTTGAGTTCTTTGCCTCCCTCCAGAACTTGGTACACAATTATGGACCTCAAGGATGCCTTCTTCTGCCTGTCCCTAGACACCAAGAGTCAGAAATATTTCACCTTTGAATGGAAGGACCCAGACTCAGGCATGATGGGCCAACTCACCTGGACTCACCTGCCCCAGGGCTTCAAGAACTACCCCAACATCTTTAAGGAGGCCCTATACCAAGATCTGGCCATGGTCCCAGCAGTCAACCCTCAGGTAACTCTGTTGCAATATGTGGATGATCCCCTTTTAGCTGCTTCCAGCAAAGAACTGTGCTTACAAGGAACAAAATGCCTTCTCACTGAACTAGGAGAACTGAGCTACCACGCCTCAGCAAAGAAGGCCCAAATCTGTAGCCAGCAGTTCAGTTACCTGGGGTATTTGCTTAAAGAGGGAAAGAGGTGGCTGTTGGGGGCTAGAAAAGAAACTGTGTTCCATATTCCACCGCCCACTAACCAAAAACAAGTCAGAGAGTTTTGGGACACAGCAGGTTTCTGTCGCCTATGGATACCTGGATTTACTGAGATTTACTCCATTATACCCACCCACCAAGAACAAACAGCCCTTTGTCTGGGAAGAAAAAGAACAATGGGCTTTAAGGCCATTAAGACAATCCTAATGTCAGCCAGTGCCCTGGGTCTCCCAGATGTAACCAAGCCTTTCCTTCCACTTGTTTGTGGCAGGAAAGAGGAGTATAGCAAAAGGAGTCTTGACCCAGAAACTGGGACCATGGAAAAGACCAGTAGCATATCTGTTCAAAAAGCTGGACCCAGTGGTGGCAGGGTGGCCCACTTGCCTGTGGATCATGGCTACGGTTGCTATGCTGGTTAAAGACAGACAAATTAACTATGGGACAGGACTTGGTGGTATCTGCTCCACATGTTCTGGAAAGCAGGGTTCACCAGCCATCTGACAGGTGGCTCACTAATGCCCGTATGACTCACTATCAGACTCTGTTGATCAACTCTTACAGAATCACTTTTGCACTCCCCATGGGCCTGAAACCAGCCACCTTACTTCTAGATCCTGACCTTGAGCCTCACATCCATGTCAGCAGGTGCTTGCTGAAGCACATGGCTGGTGCAAAGATCCATCTGATCAGCCCCTGGCTGAAGCTACTTGTTTCACTGATAGAAGCAGTTTCCTGGAAGAAGGAAAATGAAGAGCAGGTGCTACTGTGGTAGATGGAAAACAAATCATATGGGCACAGGCTCTGCCTGAAGGAACCTCTGCCCAAAAGGCTGAGATCATTGCCATCACCAAGGCCCTTGAGTTGGGAGAAGGCAAGATGATCAACATCTACAAAGATAGCAGGTATGCCTTTACCACAGCACATGTTCATGGTGCTATCTACCAGCAGCGAGGACTGCTAACTTCTGGAGGAAAGGAGATCAAGCACAAATCTGAAATTCTGGCCTTGTTAAAAGCCCTGAACAAGCCAGCAAAAGTGAGTATCATACACTGTCTGGGTCACCAGAGGAATGACTCCTCTGTAGCCAGAGGAAATAAACTGGCAGACAAGGATGCCAGGGCATTAGCCTCAAGGGTTGCCCCAGTGATGGTGGTCTGAGACCCAGAACCACTGGGACCCAAGTTCTGGGACTCTGCTGAAGATATGGTGGTGATCTCAAGAGACCCCAACAACTGCTTTGACCAGGAAAAAGAACTCTGGAATATACTCTCAGGAAAGAAGATTCTACCACAGGAACAAGCATGGACAATGATAAAGCAAATGCATCAATGGACCCACCTGGGGGTAAGGAAGTTAACTCAAACTGCCCTAAGATCTAAGTATTATATTCTAGGAATGAAACACCTGGTAGAACAAATAGTTCATAGTTGTGTGCCCTGCCAGAAGGTAAATGCTTGCAGAAACAAAACTGACCCTAGTAAAAGACTTCAGGGAGATAAGCTGGGAGCCTACTGGGAAGTGGGCTTCACCAAGATAAAATCAGGCAAGTATGGCTATAAATATCTTCTAGTTTTCAGAGTTACTTTCTCAGGATGGATAGAAGCCTTCCCAACCAAGCAAGAGACCACAGCAGTGGTAGTTAAGAAGATACTGGAAGAACTTTTCCCCTTATTTGGAGTTCCTAAGGTAATCAGATCTGATAATAGCCCTGCCTTAATTGCCAAGGTAAGCCAGGGAGTGGCCAGGTTTCTAGAGGTTGATTGGAAGTTTCATTATCTTTATAGACCTCAAAGCTCAGGACAGGTAGAGAGCGATATCAGAACCCTAAAAGAGACCTTGACTAAATTGACCATGGAGACTGGTGCTGACTGGGTGGTGCTCCTTTCCTTGGTCCTGCTTAGAGTCAGAAACACCCCCTCTCATTTTAATCTGACTCCTTTTGAAATCTTGTATGGGATTCCTGCTCCCCTGGCTTTTCTGGGGGATGTTCTTGAACCCACTTGTCATAGTAACAATGATTTGTATGCCAGGTTGGAGGGCCTGCAGGTGGTACAGAAAGAAGTATGGTCACAACTGGCAGCTGCCTATGAACCTGGTACCCCTAAAACCTTACATCCGTTCCAGGTAGGGGATTCAGTCTATGTGAGGTGACATTGCACCCAGAAGCTCCAGCAATGTTGGAAAGGACCCTATCTAGTACTGGTGACTACTCTGACAGCTTTCAAGGTGGATGGAATCACTGCCTGGATACACATGTGAAGCCTGTTCTCTCAAGGGAAACTGGAATTCAAGATCACCCTACCTGGAATGCCCAGACAACAGAGAACCCTCTGAAGATGAAGATCATCAAAGAGCCCAAAGATGTAGGTCCTCTCCCTGGTACTGTATCTTAGTATTTTTCCCTTGTGCTCATCTATCCTTGGCCATCATCAGCCATACAACCTAATCTAGCAGGTGATAAATGAACTGGGAAAGACTGTTTGGAGTCTATCTAAGATCACCACCCCGTACACCTGGTGCCCTGACCTTTTTCTGGATGTTTGTAAATTGGCTTTAGGAGGCACACCAACTGGGACTTAGAAGGGTGCTTTGATACTCAGACCACTTCTTCAGCACCATCTCCACCTGGTCGGCATGGGCTGGACCCATGGGGAGGTTGCTCTACCAAAGATTGGAGGAGCATGCTGAGGGCTCTTCCTTTGTATCTTTGCCCTGGGCTCCACCAAGATCAATCCCTAAACCCCATGTGTTGAGGAAAGAAAGTTTTTCTGTAAGAATTGGGGCTGTGAAACCACAGGAGATGTCTCATGGGGGCCCTCCTCTGTTTGGGACTGTATCAAAGTGTCAGCAAATTATACTCATCAAAAAAATGGAGAGCCAGGGAAATTTGGATTGGAAAGATATCCCCGAATTCTCAGGATGGTGTCACCCTCTGAATCACATTCACTAAACCAGGAAAGCAGGCCTTAGATTGGACCAGGGGCTATATCTGGGGTGTTAGGTTTTACAAAGAAAGATATGATGATAGACTATTGTTCACTGTTAAACTGAAGGTTGAGACCTCCTTTACCCCCTTAGGCCACAATAAAATCCTGGCTCCCACCAAACCCCCTATTAAAGCTCCTCAGCCTTTGCTCTCCCCAAGGGTTCCCTCTATTGGGCTGACCAGCCTTGCTAACCAAGGCATAGTTCCCATTCCCAAGACTATCCAGAGTTACCACATTTAGTTCATTTAGTTCAGGAAGCTTTTCGGGTCATCAATAGCACTAACCCCAATGCTACCAATTCTTGCTGGCTTTGTTATGAAGTAGCTCCCCCTTATTATGAGGGGATTGCCTTTGTTGGGACAGTTATCCTGTCTGATGATGCCTCACAGTGCCACTGGCAACAACATAATGCCAGACTCTCCTTGTCTGCCATTACTGGACAGGGAGTATGTGTGGGAAATATCCCCTCCTCACATGCCCATCTTTGTAATCAGACTTTGCCTCAGCCCAATGAACCTGCTTCCCTCCTGCCCCCACCCCCTTGAGGGATGATGGGCATGAGCCTCAGGAGTTACTACTCCATGTGTCAACTCTCAGGTACTCGAAAACACTCAGGACTTTTGTGTTCTAGTACAACTATTTTTCAGACTTGTGTACCATCCCTATGAACAATTATTGTCCCACTGGGATTAGAGCCAGCTCAGGGTTAAGAGAGAATCTATAGGGATAACTGTTCCTGTCTTGGTATAACTGGGACTGGGGGTGGTTAGAATGGCCACAGGAGTGTCATCACTGGCACTCCAACACCAGAGTTATCAGAGTCTTAGGTTGACTATAGATACTGATATAGTGGAAATCTAAAATTCTATTTCGAAGATCCAGGAAACCTTGACTTCATTATGTGAGGTAGTCCTCCTATTTTGGAGGA
This sequence comes from Montemys delectorum, assembly GCA_019843815.1. NCBI lineage: Eukaryota > Metazoa > Chordata > Mammalia > Rodentia > Muridae > Montemys > Montemys delectorum. The sequence goes on from JADRCD010227882.1 coordinate 17,639, forward strand.
CTACCTTCTAGACCTCCTCTTTCTCTATCAAGGAGGTCTGTGTGTGGCCTTGAAAGAAGAATTCTGTTTTTATATAGACTGTTCTGGAATTGTAAGGGACTCAATGGCAAAGGTTAGAGAGGGACTGGCCAAGAGGAAGAGAGAAAGAGAGTAGAGCCAAGGATAGTTTGAATCTTGGTTTAACTCTTCCCCTTGGCTCACTACTTTGATTTCTACCCTCTTAGGATCATTAATAATCCTAATGTTGTTTTTAACTTTTGGCATCTGCATTTTGAACTGCTCGCTGGCCTTTATTAGAGAACGCATAAGTATGGTTGAAATTATGATGTTACGACAACAATATCAAGAATTGGGCCAGAGTGACTTATCATTTCATATTTGAAATTCTCATGAGAAAGAGGGGGGAATGTGTGACCTTAGAGAACATAAGATGGTTGCTGAAAGACCTTGCCAGGAATGTGCAATCCTTTCCTGGAATGTCCCAGCAATACAAACTTTACGCCCCAACTGCAGAGCAAGGCAGGTACAGATAGTGACTAAAAATCTTTCAGTTCCCCATTCTGATTAAGACCATACCTTGCCTGGGGCTACCAATGCGGAGAAACGGCAGCAGGGGCCTCAAATGGGTGTAAACCAATTCATGCTGTTACTAAAGTCTACTCTCAATAACTGTATAAAAACTGTGTGCTTAGAATATTGGGGGTTGCCTCTGCCCCGATTACAGGATGGCCCCAGTGCGCTGGATCAATAAACCTCATACTTGTTGCATGGATCTCCATCTCTGTGTTTCTGTAAGTGGTACATCCCTGATGTAAGGCTATTTGGGTCTTACAATGGGAAGCCTAACAGACTTCCAAAAATTTTGCCAATTTATAGAGACTGCTGGACACTTGGACAGTCCTTATTTCAAAACATTGTATCATCGTATCATCGGTCTTCAGCCTTCTGGCCCATGAATGTCTGACAGACAAGAGAAATAGGAATATTAAGGACGTGCCTACTCTGTCTCAGCAGATTTAAGCTGTCCTAGGCCTATAAGTGTGTCCTTTTCAGAGTGTATTGTCTGTAGATGAAGAGGCAACTTTTGTCTAGTGGCTGTCTTGCCACAACTGGAGCAACTCCAATGATGCTCAGTTTCTTCTTTGAATCTGAGAAAGGGGTGCTGTCAGGAGCAGACAGGTCTCTAGTCAAATGAATAACTAATATTAAATGTCACATTCTGTGGATTTCTGATGTTTTGTAAACCAACTATCTATGTAAAGTAACCTGGACTGTTGTCTGTTAACTACTCTTAGTTATTTTTAATTAAAATCTTAAAATCATGCTAACAGTAAACTCAGAGCCATGAATTTGTTAATTTTGCCTTAAACTCACAGGTCTAAACGTCTCAGATCTGTCTATAATAACAGCAAAAGAAGAACTGGATCTAAGCCCTGTACTTTTAATTTTTTAGTATCAATAGAATAAATTTATACCAATGATAACCTTGATTTTGTATCAAAATGAATTCTGCACCAAATAGGAACATATGACTTTAACTTAGTAACAATTATAGGGTTTTAGATCAAATGAGATTATGGATATACAATTAATTCTGGCCAGGAGAAAGAAGAAAGCTCTGGTGGGAATCTGACTTTGGGCTAGTATTCAGGAAATAGACTCAGGTTTAAGAATATTTACATTTAGCTAATGCAAAGTTCAGAGCAGGCTCAGCTGAGGAATGTGTGGCATTCCTTTTATCTTGGACATCCTGATTAGATTCTGGAAAAGTTGTTTAAAGGATTTTGTTTATTGTCTTGTATATTCCTTGACCTAGAACTGATCTTATTATTTGCATGTAATTAAAGTGGTATAAAATCAGACTGGGTTTCCTTTTCCAACCTGAGTGCCAGGGATTTTTTTGTAGTTCTACTGTATTTTGTTTTGTTGTATTTGAATGTTGTCTCAAGGAGGCCTGTTGTTTTCTGAAAGGAGACCGAGTAGGAGTGAATCCAATACAATGGGGAAGTGCTAGGTAGCTGGGAGAAATGAAGGGATGTGAACCTGTGTTTGGAATGTATTGTATGAAAAAAAAAATCCATTTTCAAGAAAAAAAGAAAAAGAAAAAAAGAATTACCTGAGTAATATTAATATTGGTTTAACTCCCGTTGTGGTAAAATTGTTATTATTTCAAGTTATTTAATTCTTTTTCTTTATCAGGCAATGCCATAAAATTTCACATAGCTATCTATGGACAATTCTAATAAAAAGTTGAAAAGTAATGTTGGCATTATGAATTCTGTCAACTAAAGGGTCTATAATCTCCTCTCTGCTGCTGCTTTGTCACAGAGAAACATAGGAGGTTTTGGAAGGCTGATTATTTTTGGTTGTGATTTAGCTACTCATTCAAGCTCTCCCTTTTCTTACAATATTTATTCAGTAATTGAAAGGTGACAGGTAATATTCTATTTTCTGTGAGTAAAGTAGTGAACTAGAGAGATGGATTTTCTGCTTTTGTGGTACTTGCACATAAACAAAGATTATAAGACAGTTAAAAAAATAACTAAAAATAGTTATCTAAAACTTACTTTGGTTATGATGTTTTATCAAAGAAATAGAAGGACAAGTAAATATCAAATGACAGATGGTGACTGGGAGTTTGGAGTAGGTCAGAGAAACCTTGCTCAGAATTTCATTTCAGATGTAAATAAGACCTTGGGGCTCCATGGCAGGAAAGGTTTAGAGGGTAAAATCTGTCTAGATTTCAAGTCAGAAATTAAGGGGTTATATTTGTAAAGTTGAGAAAATTTGGTTTAGATGACATACAGTAGTAGGATAAGAAAATATAGAAGGGGAGGACACTCTGGCAACTTTGCATGTGGAAGATTACATCATAACCAGTAAGGACAGTGGAATTTATTCTAAGTACAATGGCAATTGACTGAAGTATGTTATAGAGGAGCATGATATTGATTTACACACATTTATAGAAGAGTATTTCAGCTTTCACAATAATTGACTGCCTGTCTGTGCTACATGGACATCTACAATTATGGTATGGTCAAAGTATGATCAAAGTATATAAGATAGAATTGATATTTTCTGAACCCAAACGGAGTTTTATTCTACCAGAATATCCTATGTCTTCTGTATGGGAGGAGCTCTTATCCTGGATCTGTTTTCTGCCTCATCTCCATGATTTCTACCTTTGCTTATATCCTTAGTAGTAGGTAAAACTGGTCATGTCTTCTAATGACCATATAATGATAAAATGTTTTATTTAAAAACTCAAAGAATATTACCAAAGTACTATTCAAAGTAAGACAAATTTGTTGAATAGGATGAAAACTGAATAAATTGGTCTCTGAAATCTAGCAAGTTATTTGAAAATTCATCTGTAAATAAGTCATTATATTACAGAAATATACAAGATATGTTTACCTCCTTCTTAGGAATGTAGAAATATTCTTGAAAATCAACATGTATCTGGACACTTTGGTTAGGCCTCAGAGATAGATAGGCAAGAGTTGGTAAATGTGAAGGAAAGCTTCATGAAGGAAATGCCACTCATCCAAAATCAGTTTGGCCCATTGGGCTACAACCACTAAATAACAAAGTGGCATGAAAATAACATACTGAGAACTTATAATATAATTTATATTGTTTATTTTAATCAAATTCTGTCACTATGTCATTTTATTCTTCTGACTTATTAATTTCCTATTACAACAGCATGATAATAAAAGTAACTCTATGTTAATTTACTCACTTATTTATTAGTTTTGTTTTTGAGACAGAGTCTGTAACATAGGCTTGGCTCAAGCTTGCTATGTACCTGAACATATTGAGCTTCTGGTCATTCTACCTCCATCTTCCCTTGCTGAGCTAGTATGTGTGCACCAAACACTGTATTTAGTTTGTGTAGTACTGAAGATAAAATACAGTTGCTTGTGGGTGCTTCACAAACATTCTACCAACTGAGTTACTTAATCAAGCCCTCTTCCTCCTTTTGAAATGAATATATTTTGTTTGTCAGGAACTTGCTATGTTTCCTTCCACTTAATTTTTCAGAAAGTGAAAGGAAAGTCACTAGTTAAAGTGACTTGAAATGCTGCTTTACCAAGGTGTGCTTCTTTTACTTAATATGATCTGCGGGTGTTCTTTGGCCATTCCTACTGACCACTGTCCCCCTATGTGGAGTAACTCGCCCTCACTTTCTCTAAATCATATGCAATATATTTCAGCTCTTCATATCTATATTGTTTTTCTAGTGCTTCTATGTGAAATTTATTCAAGTCCAATTGCATCAAGGGCTTCAACATAAAACCATATACAGTGAATTTGATAGAAGCTAATATGAGATATAGACTCAAACTCGTTGGCACAGAGAAAAATTTCCTAAAGAGAACACCAATGGCTCTGGCTCTAAGATCAACAACTGACAAAGCTGATCTCATGAAACTGAAAAGCTTCTGGAAGTCAAAGGATACTGTCAATAGTATAAAACAGAAACCTAAATACTGGGAAAAGATCTTCACTAACCCTACAACAGACAAATGACTAACATCCAAAATATATGAAGAACTCAAGAAATTAGATTTCAGAAAAACCAAATAACCAAATTAAAAATGGGGTACAGATTTAAACAGAGAATCTTAATAGAGGAATTTCCAATGGGTAAGAAGCACTTAAAGAAATGTTCAGAGAACAGACTTTGGGTGCAAGCTCTGCAGCCAGCCCCACAACACCCAGAGGAAGCTCCACTTCCAGGTGCTCTGACGCACCCAGGATCAGAGCTGAGGAGGAACCATCATCTTTGCAGCCAGTCCTACATCACCCAGAGGAAGCTCCACTCCCAGGTACTCTGATACACCCAGGATTAGAGGTGAGGAGGAATTAACATCTGTCTGTAAGTAACTGGGACCAGCAGGACCAGGCACACAGGAACTCTGCCAGCCCAGTGAATCAGGTTCCTTCTGGTCTGTCTGGTCTGGTGTCCAGAGTAGACCTTGGGCACAAGCTCTGCAGCCAGTCCCACAACACCCAGAGGAAGCTCAACTGCCAGGTGACCTAACAAGCCCAGGATCACAGGATGCCAGAATCACAGGATCACAGACACAGCTTGAATCTGAGGAGTTCTGAAACACCCAGGATCACAGGAAGAATAGGCTCCAGTCAGATTTAGCAAGGGCAGGTAGCACTAGAGATATCCAGATGTCGGAAGGGCAAGCATAAGAAAATAAATAGCACAAACCAAGGTCACTTGGCATCATCAGACCCTAATTCTCCCACCATAGCAAGTCCTGGACACACCATTACACCGGAAAAGCAAGATTCAGATATAAAATCACTTTTCATGGTGATGATACAGAACTTAAAGAAAGACATAAATAGCACCCTCAAAGAAATATGGGAGAACACAGGTAAACAGCTAGAAGCCCTTCAAGAGGAAACACAAAAATCTCTTAAAGATCTTCAGGAAAACACAATCGAACACGTGAAGGAAATGAGCAAAACCATCCAGAATCTAAAAATGGAAATAGAAACGATAAAGAAAACAGAAAGAGAGACAACCCTGGCCATACAAAACCTAGGAAGGAAATCAGGAAACATAGATGCAAACATCACCAACAGAATACAAGAGATAGAAGAGAGAATCTCAGGGGCAGAAGACACCATAGAAAACATTGACACAACAGTCAAAGAAAATGCAAAAAGCAAAACGCTCCTAACCCAAATCATCCAGGAAATCCGGGACTCAATGAGAAGACCAAACCTAAGGATAATAGGTATAGAAGAGAGTGAAGATTCCCAATGTAATGAGCCAGCAAATATCTTCAACAAAATTATAGAAGAAAAGTTCCCTAACCTAAAGAAAGAGATGCCCATGAACATACAAGAATCCTACAGAATCCCAAATAGACTGTACCAGAAAAGAAATTCCTCCCGACAAATATTAATAAAAACACCAAATGCACTAAACAAAGAAAGAATTTTAAAAGCAGTAAGGGAAAAAGGTCAAGTAACATATAAAGGCAGGCCTATCAGAATTACACCAGACTTCTCACCAGAGACTATGAAAGCTAGAAGATCCTGGGCAGATGTCATACAGACCCTACAAGAACACATATGCCAGTCCAGGCTACTATATCCAGCAAAACTCTCAATTACCATAGATGGAGAAAACAAGATATTCCATGACAAAACAAAATTTACATAATATCTTTCCACAAATCCAGCCCTACAAAGGATAATAGATGGAAAACATCAACATAAGGATCAAAACTACACCCCAGAAGAAGCAAGAAGGTAATTTTTCAACAATTCCAAACAAACCTAATTCCACCTCTTACAACAAAAACAACAGGAAGTGACAATTATTTTTTCTTAATATCTTAATATGGAAATTAATATTACCAACATATCCTAATCGATTGAAATCCAATAATATGAGGAATTAGAGATTTGTTGATTGTCATCCAATGGTCTCTCTAATTTGGTCATTGGAGAAATAGGTCCAACATTGTGCAATCTCTATACACCTTCAGCTTGTTTGTGACAGTGTCTTACTGTGTACAACATAAGGGTCTTGAACTCTTGCTTCTCCTATCTCACCCTCTGTATTAGTAGGATTGCTTATTTCATGTCTTTACACTATACTATGGTATTCAGAACAGCTTATGTATTTCAAAAGTATTTATATACCCAAAGAAACATAGATCATTAAGTAGGGAGGTTGCTTGTAAGAGAACAACAAAGAGTGAGACTGAATGCTTTGCCTGACACTTGTAACTCTTGTATCAAGTTTGAAGAAGAGAACTTTATAAGTTACTCTTTCTTTAAGATGAATGCTTTTCCAAATTATCACAGCTAATGAACCAAATTCTTACCCTCACCCAATGTCTGTGCCACCTTCCAGGCAGAACCATTGTTCATTGAAACAGTTGATGAATGACTTTATGGATAGACCATCTTAATACCTACACCATTTGTTAAATGAATGTAACCTGTTTTTAGTGGGCTGAGAATAAAGTCACTCACTCAAGTCAAATAGCTTTGACCATAGCAGAAATTCTGTATCCAAACATCAAGCCTAAAATTCATTTCTTGGTGCAGCAGTACTATCAACTCTCAGCTTAGCTACGATGGAGGTAAAATCCTTTGGTTATGTGAGGGTCACTGAAGTATAGCCTTATTATAATGAAATCCAATGTCTAAATGTTGTTCTTATTTTTGGGCTTGTACTACAGTAAGAGCCAAGATTTTAAACTCTACTAAATACAAAACAAACAAAAAACTTTATATATTTATATTCATTTAGGAAAATAACAGTAGTGATGTATTATTTTGAAGTATACCGTTAATATGTTTGGAGTTATTTAAAATTTATATAGAGAAAAATGTATTTTCACTATTGCTGTAGACGAGTATCTACATAAGACTCTTAAATTTATTGTTGTTTTATATCAAACAACTTTTATAATACTTATTTGTATTGTTATAATATTTTATAAATTTTAAGGAATATGACAAAAAAGATATTGTAGATAGTGAAGGGTGGGCCTCTGGGAGGAGTGGGGGTACAAAAGGGAAACAAGAATGTGATTTAATTCTATTTACTTAAAATACATTTTTAAATGTTCACAAATTCAGATAAATTGAAATCATATAACTTTTCTCATCATAATGCAATAAAAGTTAAAAAAAATGTTCAACATCCTTAGATATTAGAAAAGCAAATAAAAATGACCCTGAGATTCCATCTTACACCAATCAGAATGGTTAAGAGTAGAAACTGAAACAAAAGCAGATACTGGCAAGGATATGGAGAAAGATGAACTTTCCTCCCTTGATGGTGGGATTACAAACTGGTACAACCATTCTTGAAATCATTCTTGTGGTTTCTCAAAAAATTAGAAATAACTCTAACCTGAAGACCTAGCTATACCACTCCTGGGCATATACCCAACAGATATTCCACTACATTGCAATGACATTTGCTCCATATGTTCATAGCAGCCTTATTCATAGTAGCCAGAAGCAGGAAACAATCCAGATGTCCCTCAGCTGAAGAATGGATCCAGAAAATGTGGTTCCTTTACACAATGGAATACTATTTAGCTATTAAAAATTAAGACATCATGATTTTTTATAGGCAAATGGATATAACTAGAAAGTATCATCCTGAGCAATGTAACCCAGGCCCCAAAGCACATGCATGATATGTACTCACTGCTAAATTGATATTGGCCAAAAACCAGAATACTCATGTCTTTTGTTTCAAATCTGATGAGTAGTTTGTGTCTTCATTATTAATTATATCAGCATCTCCTTTGATATCATTATGGCATATAGTTATGGCATCATTATTCTTTCAGAAGGAGGACTAACACAGTTGTGATATTTCTAGTAGTTTTGTAGAAACTATGTGTTCTAGTGATCCAGCATCTTTGCATTCTAGTGATGTGTCTAATGATGCTTATACAGTCTTGTCATGTTCTTCCAGCTACATGGTTATCCCTAAGTAGTACCTAGTTGAAAGACAAAATGATTCATTAAGAAATGAACTTAGTGGTGTTGATAATATAGAATGAATGATTGTAAATGATATTGTAATACCTGTTCATGTGTGCTAATTTGCTATAATTATCTGTTACAGTAAAGGATTTCTTTAGCTTCCTTACAATGAACAAGGTAAACCCTTAAAACTTTGAGGTTATTTTCACAATCAGTATAATCATTATATTGTATCTGTTTTTTTAATTATCCCAGTTGTGATAATTACTGCCATGATCATGACCATCATCATCATCATAAAATCAAAGTTTGAACACACCTTTGTTATTTAATGTAGTTCTATGGAAACTCATTTTATAGACCGACAGAATCAAAGCCCGTTTTTAACAAATAAAGAGGATTAATGATTAGATAAAAGGGAAAGAAATGTGAGTCTGTAGAATTTATTCATAGTTTGAAATATGATGTGCAAACTTAGCTTTGAAAAGAAGCAATAAAATTTGCATTTTTAAATTTATACCTAGTTTGACACCCTTTTGGCCAAGACAGGAACAGCTGCTGTCAGTGATAATTGTGGTACTCAAGTAATATTGTAATAAAGTTGACTGAATTCAAGTATATTCTCAACAATCATTTTACAAGGCAATCATTATTTTTAAATGACTGTCCTTTATCTGTAACACATAACCCTCTCAACTTGTAGAACTTTACATAATATCTCCACAAGATCCTTGTATTTCGTTCAGAATTTATTTATTATGTATGTGAAATATTATCTACCCACAGAACAGTTAGACAATATAATATGAATGCACACCAAATCTGTGATGTATTATTATGTTTTTTATTTCTCTTTGCATAAAAAAATAATTAGGATTTCACTTTGGTAAAAAGCAGCAACTATTCAAAATATCACTGAAGATACTCAAATTTGTATTCTGTATTGTATCATGTGTATGTATATTAAATTATAGCAGATTAAGGAAAACAGCTTGCATGCATTTTGCATAGCATATAAATGATGTTCCACATATTCCCTAGATAAAAGGATTAATGCAACATACAAGTCACTGATCTTCGGGATTTGTTAATGATCAGGATCCAGTACTTTCCAAAGATTTTGTTTGAAATACATTCAGAAAAAATCATTTATTAATTTTAAATGATATCCATTCTTTCAAAGCAAAATAGCTGTTTTCCTTTTCTTCCTTTCTGTGGATTTCGTTCCTTAAATAAGACCATTAGTATTTAATACTTTTATTTATTTATATATGTTTGGAATTGAAATTTTCATTCATTTATATATTTCTTGACTCACATCCTGATAGCAGCTGACCATTTCCTCCAAGCCCACCTCACACAGCCCCTCTTCCCATCCTGAACCCCTTCTTTTCTGAGAAGAGAATGACCTCCTTGGTATCCCACAACCCTGGCACATAAAGACACTGCATGATCGTACACATTCTCTCCCACTAAGTTGACGTAAGACAACCCAGTTAGGAGGACACGGTCTGTTGACAAGCAACTGATTCAGGGACAGCTCCCACTTCAGTTGTTGGGGGACCCACATAATGACTGAGCTGCATATCTGATACATATTTGCAGGAGGTGGACCTAGGTCCAGCCCATGTATACTCTTTGTTATTGTGGTTCAGTCTCTGGAAGCCTGCAAAAGTCCAGGTTAGTGGATTCTGTTGGTCTTCCTGTGAAGTTTCTATTTCCTCTCGGTCCATTCATTCTTTCCCCAACTCTTCTATACTACTCCCTGAGCTCCATCCAAATGCTTGGCTGTGGGTCTCTGCACCTATTTAGATCTGCTGCTGAATGAAGCTTTTCAGTAGACAGTTATGCAAGGCTTCTCTCTACAAGCTAAACAGAGTATCAGTAATATTGGCAAGGATTGTTGTGTGCCCATGGAATGAGTTTCAAATTGGACTGGTCATTGGTTGGCCATTCCCTAAGTAAGACTCATCTTTTAACAAATATGGCTGGATACATTATGAACACACATGTATTTTTCAAATTAATATACCTTCATGGAGAAGATTAAAAGTTCTGTCAATTGTGTACACTCAGATGCAGAAAGTTGAGGAAACAATGAGTCAAGTCCTAAGTGAATGCATATTTTCAATTGGGCAAAAACAGTTGAAAACTCCCACAACAAACAAATCTATAGGGAATTTGTGAAGCTGCTATGCATATGGGCTCGACTCAGGAGACATGGCAAAATTTTCCCCAGGAATCAGATTATGAGTGTTTGTAAACAGTATATGCAGTGAGTGTTCAGTATATGCAAAAACTAACAATTGCAGACTCTTCTTCCTCCTGATTGTTTACAGTCTAATACTCCTTGCCCACAAACTTATCTTGTGAAGAACAATTAATCATTCACCCTGTGATGTATCTAATAGAAGCAGAGATTTGTGGTTTTAGTGGCTAGATAAGCAAAACCCTATCTTCATGATCCCATCTTCATTGTCGTGTATTTGTCCTTTCTTCAACTCAACTTTCCTAGCCAGATATCAAGGTCACAAGTTGCACGGGTCAAGGCATCCAAAATCAGTATTTAATCTTTGCTTCTTTGTTTGCTTTATATTGCTGATATATTTATCTTTTCTAGGACTGACTTGACACTAAAGATATTTTGAAAACCCCAATCCTAAAATAGTCTAAGGACATTTTTGCTCTATTTTGTTGATGTCCACCATTTTATAAAGTATTGTTAAAATACTTCTGATTAGGAAATATGCTGACTTGTGAACGTTCTAAATGAAAACTAAAGCCAGACTGTGGCATTCACCAGTAATGGCAGTCTTCCCTGTTTCATAGTGAAACATACTTACCGTTAATTATGTGGCACGATAACAAGGCAGCATTGAATGCATGTACAAAACTATAGATTTAAACTTAAAAATTTGTGTAACTATTTAGGAAAACTGGTAAGTTATTTACTAAATAGAGGGGATTAAGAATTTCACTTTTGCCTTCTGACTTTGGGAGACATTATAGTACGTGAATTGGTAGATAGGTGTAAAGGCACATTGATCTGGCTCACTTATTGTGAATATTGGCAAATGTAACATTTCCAGAATAAACCAGCAGAGAATAGATACAATATAAAAAGAAAGTTCAAGTTCAAAGGCAGCCTGTGGTCAGAATTTCATTTCTTCTGAAGAGGATCATTATTAGGGACTTCAACTAAGTGAATATAGCCTACATATATTACGGAAGACAATTTCCTTAACTGAAAGTTTATTGGTTTAATTATTTTTCATATATTGATACATATTCTAGATAGCTAGAATAATGTTACAAAATAACTGAACTGTAGTGAAGGCAAATGGATATATAAAATTAACTACACATGGTGTATTACTTAAATCTGAAAAGTAGATTGAAAATGAAGAAGTAGAGAAAAGAATAAGAAATGATACTAAATATGTATGAGTTGTTTTGATTTTAAGTTCAGTTATGTTTACTATTTTACTCTTTAATCTACATATAATATTTTTTGAATAAAAGTAATAAATATCATACACAAATATCAAAAATGGTACAAATATTTCATATTATATTAACCATTTTGTCTTTTCTGTTCCTAAATCCCCCCCAAAAAAAACCAATAAAATTTATAAAATAACCAGACAGTACCTATGGTCATACTGCAGGCAAAGACAGACAGTTACTTTCTACCAATCCCATAATTTAGACAGTAATGTATATTTTTAAAGACTGTTATAAACCCTCTGTATTTACAATTTAAATCTAAAATTTCAACAAGTCTGTTCTTGTGCTATACTTACTATAACACTGTGTAAAGGAGAAGTGTGAAATATAAAGTATTTAAGATATTAAAGTCAAATCAACATAGTGCCACAAGAGAACATATCCTCACAACCTTTCTACTTTTTTGGATGGTTTCCAAACCAAAATCTCCATTCATATTTCACCAGTCACTCTTCACTACAATATCTATTACTCCTGTAATTTTTGTTTACATAGTTGAATATAGTTGAAAATTACCCATATGTATTTACTGGTAAAGTGAAAATTAATATTAAGAAATGTGAATAACACGTTTGATTTATTTATTCATTTAAAGTGTAGCACACGCCAGACCATACTCTTTTGACATATGTAAATATGCTAACATTGACAAATTCTTCACCATAGTAATGCATATCTTCATTAATAAGGAGATATGAGAGAAACGTAAGTAAAATAAACACGATGCATGTATATGATATCTTTTCTATTTTATGTTTTTTACAGCTAACAAATTTAGTCAGTTATTGAAAAATACCAACACACATTCCCACCAACAATGGAAGAGTGTTCTCCACATCCTTGCTAGCATCGGCAGTCACCTGAGATTTTGGTCTTAGCCATTCTGACTGGTGTGAGGTGGAATCTCAGGGGAGTTCTGATTTGCATTTCCCTGATGACAAGGGATGTTGAACATTTCTTTTTTTATTGGATATTTTATTTATTTTCATTTCAAATGTTATCCCCTTTCCTGGTTTCCCCTCCTGAATCCTCCTATCCCATCCCTTATTCCCCTACTTCTATACTCCTCCAACCACCCACACACTCCTGCTTCTCCACCCTGGCATTTCCCTACACTGAGGCATCAAGCCTTCACAGGACCAAGGGCCTCTCCTCTCACTGATACTGGACAAGGCCATCCTTTGCTACATCTGCAGCTGGAGCCATGGGTCCCTCCATGTGTACTTTTTGGTTGGGGGTTTAGTCCCTGGGAGCTCCTGTTGGTTGATTGTTTTCTTCCCATGTGGTTAAAAATCTCTTTAGTTCCTTCAGTCCTTTCTCTAACTCCTCCATTGGGGACCCTGTGCTCAGTCCAATGGTTGGCTGCAAGCATCTGTATCTGTATTTGTCAGGCTTGGACAGAACTTCTCAGGAGACAGTTATATCAGGCTTCTGTCTGTAAGTACTTCTTGGAATTCACAATAATGTCTGGGTTTGGTGTCTGTATTTCTTTATGTGCTTCTCTGTCATTCAATATTCTCCAACTGAGAACTCTTTGTTTATTTCTGTACCCCCTTATTTGTTTCTCTGGAGTCTAAGTTCTTGAGTTACTTGTATATTTTGGATATTAGCCCTCAATCAGATAAAGGATTGGTAAAAATCTTCTCCCAATCTGTTGGTTGCCATTTTATCCTATTGATAGTGTCCTTTGCCTTCCAGAAACTTTGCAATTTTATGAGGTCCAATTTGTTTATTGTTCATCTTAGAGCATGAGCTATTGGTGTTCTGTTCAGGAAGTTTTCCCTGTTGCCCATGTGTTCGAGACTCTTTCCCACTTTCTCTTCTATTAAATTCACTGTATCTGGTTTTATACAGAGGTCCTTGATCTACTTTGACTTAAGCTTTGCACAATGAGATAAGAATGGATTGATTTTCTGGGCAGTGGTGGCGCATTCCTTTAATCCCAGCACTTGGGAGGCAGAGGAAGGTGGATTTCTGAGCTCGAGGCCAGCCTAGTCTACAGATTAATTTCCAGGACTGCCAGGGCTACACATAGAAACCCTGTCTCGAAAAACCAAAAAAAAAAAAAAAAAAAAAAAAAAAAAAAAAAAAAAAAAAAAAAAGAAAAAAAAAAGAATAGATTGATTGTCTTTTTTCCACTGGATGGTTTTAGCTCCTTTGCCAAAGGTCAAGTGATCATAATTATCTGGGTTCCTTTCTGAGTCTTCCGTTCTACTCCATTGATCTATCTGCCTGCCTTTGTACCAACAACGTGGAGGTTTTTTGTTTGTTTGTTTGTATGTTTTTTTGTTTCTTTCTTTTTTATCACAATTGCCCTATAATACAGCTAGAAGTCAGGGATGGTGATTTCCCCAGAAGTTCTCTTATTGTTGAGAACAGGTTTTGTGATTATGGTTTTTTGTTGTTGTTGTTTTTGTTGTTGTTATTGTTGTTCTAATTGAATTTGAGAATTGCTCTTTCTCTCTTTGAAGAAGTCCCAGATATCAGGAAAGCAAGAGGCTCCCAGGACCCAAAGGAGATGAGATTAGCTAAAATGCCCTACAAAGAGGAGAGAGAAGCTATAGGGATCATATCCAAAGGTTAGTCATTACCCCTATTTGAGGTATGAGGCCACCTACACATTTTCAAATTTTTAACCCAAAATTGCTCCTGCCAAAAGGAAATACGGGACAAAGTGCAGAGCAGAGCCTGAAGGAAAGACCATCCTGAGACTATCCCACCTGGGGATCCATCCTAAATACAGACAGCAAACCCTTGTGGATGCCAAGAAGTACTTGCTGACAGGAGCCTGATATAACTATCTCTGGGGAGTCTTTGCCAGACCCTTACAGATACAGATGGGAATGCTTCCAGCTATTCATTGGACTGAGCACAGGGACCCCAATGGTAGAGCTAGGGAAAGAACTGAAAGGGCTGAAGGAATTTGCAGTCCCATAGAAAGAATAACAATATCAACTAGCCAGAGCCCCTAGAGCTCCAAGGGACTAAACCACCAATGAAAGAGTACACATGGAAGAATCCATGGCTCTAGTTGCATATATAGCAGAAGATGGCCTTATCTAGCATCAATGGGAGGATAGGCCCTTGCCCCAGTGTATGGGAATGCCAGTGTCTTAGTCAGGGTTTCTATTCCTGCACAAACATCATGACCATTAAGCAAGTTGGGGAGGAAAGGGTTTATTTGGCTTACACTTCCACATGGCTGTTGATCACCAGAGGAAGTCAGGACTGGAACTCAAGCAGGTCAGGAAGCAGGAGCTAATGCAGAGGCCATGGAGGGATGTTCCTTACTGGCTTGCTCCACCTGGCTTGCTCAGCCTGCTCTCTTATAGAACCCAAGACTTCCAGCCCAGGGATGGCACCACCCAGAAGGGGCTCTACGCCCTTGATCACTAATTGAGAAAATGCCCCACAGCTGGGTCTCATGGAGGCACTTCCCCAACTATAACTCCCTTCTCTGTGATAACTGCAGCCTGGGTCAAGTTGACACACAAAACTAGCCAGTACAGCCAGGGTGGTGAGGTATATGTGGGTTGGTGAGTGGGAGAGCACCCTCATAGAAGTCTGGGTAAGAGAGATGAAGTAGGGGCTTTGTGGAGGGGAAACCAGGAATGTGAATAACATTTGAAATGTAAATAAATAAAATATCCAATAAATAAATGAATAAATAAATAAATATTTTGTTAATAGAACTTTTGTGGATATTTCAAATCATCTATATTTTTAAAAATAATAGAAAATTTGTTCATTAAAATTGAAAGTAATAATGGAGCATTTGTGTTGAATATTCACTGCTTATCTCTAAGAAGCTCTTTATGCCTAGAGAATTTTCTCATCTATCCAACTATACTGAAAGGTGACATGAAAGTGGAGAACTTCCTAAGCTTTTCTTCTCAGTTTCCTTAAGCTGCTGAGGTCCATTAATGGACTCAGACTCAGAGCGTATGATCCATGTGTCTGTTCATGTGCTTGTGTATGTATGTATGTGTCTCTGAATGTGTGTGTGTGTGTGTGTGTGTGTGAGTGTGTGTGTGTGTATCTGTGTCTGTGCCTGTCTGTGTCTCTTGATGTATACGTGTTTTTGTATCTGTGTCTGTGTATCTATATGTCTGTGTCTGCTTATGTGTATGTTCATGTGTGTCTGTATATGTGTGTGTCTGGGTGTGTTTTGTATATTTGTGTATGTGTTTATATGTTTGTGTATGTATATGTATATGTGTTATTTGCTACATAAGGGTCATTTATATTCTGTTTATTTTTCTCAAAATAATAATATCCGTATTGTTTATTTGGAAATTTCAAACAATGCAACCTGATCACAATTGCTGTTTCTCATTCTTCCCAGGTCCATAATCCTACCTCTATTCCTTCCTGCTCTGAAGGAAGGAAAGAAGGAAGGAATGAAGAAAGGAAGGAAGGATGGTAGGTAGATATACCAAGTCCAATTTATATTACTCATATACTCATTGGAGAATGCATGTCTATGTATGTGTTTGTTCATGTGATTGAGTGTGTGTGTGTGTGTGTGTATGTGTGTGTATCTGTGTCTGTGCCTGTCTGTCAAAATCTCTTGATGTGTATGTGTGTCTGAATCTGTGTTTGTGTATCTATATGTTTGTGGCCAGGCCCTTAAAGAAAACTGAATCCTTACCAACCCCTTCCAGAAGCCATCAACTATGATAAGCTACATTTCAGTGTATTTTTCTCAGTTTTTGATGACTTTCTTCAATGGCTTCCTTTCTGGAAAGTTTCTGTTTCGGGCAGAACAGCTTTCAATGTTCCTTATTCTCAATTATGAGTCTGCAGGCATCCAAACAATTGCACAGGAAGTCTTGTTGCCCATAACATCCACAGTAACATGGATCATGGACTTCCACATGGATTTTGGCAGGAGCACAGACAATGGATACACATGGGGCCTCCAGTAACAGCAAGAACCAGACAACAGGATCTTCTGGGGAAGTGCTGATCATTAACATCAACATAACCTCCAGCAGGAACACAGACCTCAATCATCAACATGGTCTCAGGAGGATGTTCAGACCAGGAACATCAACATAGCTACTGGCAGTAACTTGGACCACAGACATCAATATATCCTCCAGTGGCATCAGAGATAATGGGCATCAACACAGCCTGTAGTAGCATCATGGACCACAGACACTGACTTTTTTTTTTTTTTTTTTTTTTTGGTAGAGGCTTTATTCAAAAAATGAACAGGTCTTTATCTTGGATGTCTTGTTATTGTTTAGAGATAGTGTGATCTAATATCTGCCTGTACAAGCTCCAGGGTCCTAAATATCACCCTGGCCTCCCTATTCAGAAACCACATTTTCGGTTGTCTACCACAGCAGTGCTCCTACCTCCACACCAAGTTCCACTTTGTGACCTTTCCCACCTCTCTACCACACATTTATTTATTAAAATGGCATTGGAAATTGCTGTGTTTCACACAATATAACTGTTTGTCCAAATAGCTTTGTATACAAATAATTATGGCACTGAATCATTCGTCTGTTTCAATGTTTTAGGCAAAATACCCTACTATTGATGATAGATGTATCCTATTGTTGCCTAGAGTCAGAGTGATCTGTGGTGGGGTAGTATGTCAAGGGTCAGGATTCATGTGCATTTTGGGCAGCTATACATCCCTCATACAAATCATTCTTGCTGTCTTAAGGTAGTACAGAGGTCTGCACCCTCCTTCCCCCAGCATGGGTAGCAGCATGACCTACAGCAGTGAGAGCTACATGCTGCCTTCTCCTCATGAAGCCGCCCTGGTTTTTACAAGCTCCTTTGAGGGTCTCCATGGTCCTGCTGGTGCCAGCTGCCACCATGTCATCTTGAATCAGTCTAAAGGTTCTTTTTTTTTTGAGAAGCAGATAAGTAGAAATCACTTTGACAGTAGATACCAGGGAGGAGAGCTTAAGTATAATAGGTCTATGGAACAATAACAAAGCTTAAATGTAGAAGCAGAAATTCAGAAGCACAATACAGTATAACAACAAAGTAGTTCAAGTTTGTACTTATGCACATTCTTGTACAGAAGTAATAACATCAGCTTTACACTATTAAGATAGAACATACAAAATGATTTAACTTATAAAGTTATTTTGTTTGAATCATAGTATTCTAAGTGCCAGACTACAATGGCATGTCTCCTTGGATTTAGGCATGTAGCACACTGTCTCCAAAAGGTGGGATCATATGATATACAAAAGCACTGACATCATGAGAAGGAAGGAAAAGAAGAGACTACACCAGGCTCCCAAACTCTCCCTCAAGGGTATCTCCTAGGAGCCCAAGGAACTTTTCATTAGACTGCAGCCTTGGAATTCCCCTTAATTTCCAAATAGGATCATCCTGTTGAGCACATTTTCAGCCTATGGACCTTTGGAGATATTCAACATATGAACTACAGCAATAGTGCAGTATTATTTAAAAGGGAAGATTTTGAAAACATTGGTTTCAATTCTTTCTAAAGATGAAACATTTATTTTAATCACATGAGGAAGATTAAGTGTATATAAAGTATTTGTAATGTGAGATTAACATTGTTAAAATTGGTATCTGTGTATAATTTATAGTTATTTCCACTACATTGTGGAGCTTTGTCTAAACACAGAATACATTCTTGAGCATTTGTGTACCTATGTGCATCTCTGTGTCTTTACTCTATTGGCTGATGTAATCATATTATTACCATTAATTATAGAATAACTTGTTGATTCTTGGTGAACTATTGCTCCTTTATTCCATTCTTTCTTTATTCCTTTACTCTTTCCTCTTTTCTCATTTATTCTTCCTACACTTCAGTCTCTCCTTCTCCTCCTTGTTCTGTCTTTTGCCTCTTCCTTAATCCATATTCCTTCCTTCCTCCTTCATCTTATTCCTTCCTTCTTCCTTATATTGTGTCATTTTTATGTTTCCCAGCCTGATCTTAAATTACTGCATCAATTGGTTTTCAGGGAAACTTGAACCATAGATCACATTACTATACCTAGATAAGTTTAAGTTAAAATATATTGTTGTGAATACCTGAAAAAATAATGAACATACCTTACATGCATTCTCTGAATCATTTCACTCAAAACAATTTTCTTTATAAACATTGTTATTACTTTGATAGTGGTCAAAAGTATTTTTTTATTTCATAATTTCTTTTTTCTGTGTCTTAGATATTTTGAAATTCTAGGCATTGTTATTTGAGAAAATATGTAATGAGAAGAGTTACTATCATTCTCCTACTTGTGTGTGCTTGGTTAAGATGTTAAACCCATGTGAATGGCAGTTTTGTTTACTGTAAAATGAAGGAGTTAGATAAATGGAAGAGAAAGATTTTTTTCCAGCATTAACATTCTAGCACCGAGTTATTGACTGTGTTTCTTTTATCCAGGATGTTCCTGGGATAAATATTTTCTAAAATTTTAAACCTAATAACATTTCCTATTTCAGAAAACTAAGAGGATCAATCCAGTCCATCTGAAAAATTTTACAAAATTTGGAGCATAAAATTACTGTGGAATGAGTTGACAATCAGTAATTGACATTTTTTTAAATGTTGCATACTCTTCTTACATTTCCTTCTAATAAATATGTTTAGGAAATATTTTATGAATCTTATGAAAAGCACATAGAGGAACTAGTCATTTGCACAGTTTTATAGTTAGATATTTTGGTTGAAACCCAAAAGGTTAATTTTAATCTTCTAGTTTTCTACAGAAATGTCAAGTAAGATCTTTACCAGGAAGCTTGAATTAATGAATTGCAGACCTTTCTGATATAAACATTAGGCTTGATACTGACAGAAGCTATATATCAAATTAAGTTCATTTTAATATCCATTTGTTATCAGATATAAAATTTCTTAAAATCCTCTTCTATGGAAAGAGTAAGTACTTATTCTACTAACATCTTTAATTTCCTATATACTCTATTAAGAAAATTTATCTGATGTATCTGTTTCAATGTAATGGATCTGCTTTATATATTTGAAAGCTAAAATATGTATTACCAAATTCAGGGTGCATTTGAAGTAGGTTTGTAAGGTTATTGAACAGAGAGTAGTTACCATCTTAATGTTACTGGTAATTGTAGGGCTCTCTATTGAGAGTGGAGTGATGTACTCCTTAGCTTCCCTTTTAATAATTGAGAGACAAACTACATTCATTCCTGTTGATGATTAAACCTTTGTTTCTCAACTATTGGGCTAGAAAACAACTATAAACCTTAACTACAAGTGATTCTATACTGCCTGTTTCAGAAGAGGTTAATCATATCTTTGTTTCAAAAGGTTGTTATGGGGCTGGCTCAGCAGGTAAGAGCACATATTGCTCTTCCGAAGGTCATGAGTTCAAATCCCAGCAACCACATGGTGGCAAACAACCACCTGTAATAAGAGCTGATGCCCTCTTTTGGTAAATCTGAAGACAAATACAATGTACTTATAATAAATAATAAATAAATCTTAAAAAATAAAAGGTTGTTATGACTATCTTGCAGACCTATCTCTGTTTTAAAGGTTATTATAATGCTTTGACCTGATGTTATGACTACATTGCTATGTTCTTATTATATAATCCTGCATATATGTCTGTCAAATCCTCATTTGGAAACCCACTACTCTAGAGCTATTAAATAAAACAAAACAAAACAAAGCAAGCAACCTTATCTTCCTCCTGTCCTATGTGGATCTCTTGTGCCCTGCTTTAGTGAGATATCCTATGTACATGTGTAAAAAAGCAAACTTTAATTAATTGCTTGCTTTTTGTACCTTGGGGATGATGATTTTGGCCAGTGATATTTCTCCTCACATCTTTGAGATTAATAGTTGCCAGAAAATAACAGAAAAATAGAAGTTCTCTCTCAGGAATTTTGATCTCATTTATGAACATATTTAAGAATGTATCCAAATGGAATCTCAATACAAATCTTAGTTTTTAAAGAAAAGCATCATTGGTTGGACAAACTACACTTCATCAGTTCCATGTAGGAGAATGGAGAAATGAAGCAAAAGAAAGCCATACTCTTTTAGTTTTAGGAATTTAAGAATGAATGCCTAATATTTAACTGTGGGTCTCTGCATCTGTTCCTATCAGTTGTTGATTGAAGTCTCTCTGAGGAGGATTATGCTAGGTTTCAGTGTTAGTATTTATCAGTAAAAGATTTCTAAGTGAATAAGGGCCAAAGTATGCTACATAGAATATACATTGTAACAGATCTAACACAAGAGGTATATGGGGGTAAGGGGACAAAGGTCATCTTGGAGCAGGGAACATGAAAGATAGGGACAGATAGTCAGAGAGACTGGAGTACTGGGGAAATGAGACAGAGAAGAAAAAGAGTGAGTAAAAGGGGAAGAGAGAGAGAGAGAGAGAGAGAGAGAGAGAGAGAGAGAGAGAGAGAGAGAGAGACCCATGAGTTGAAGAGGACCTTTTAAAGGGTGGATGTGTCAAATGGGAAATAACAATTGCTTGTGACAGTGGAAATGGACCACACTTAACAGTGGCAGGTGGTGATTTATAAGAGCTGCTGGCTCTGAGTTACTGGTAGGCAAGCTGATGACATACCTGATTGAAAACATCCAGTCTATGAGTCTAGCAGAATATCATTAGGAATCATAATGTGATTTTTTTTTCAGTTGTCTTGATTCTACCCAAAGTCGAGCTATCTACCTTTTGATTCCTATCCCTCCAGGCAGTGTCAGACATGGGGCCCCTCTCAAGGCCTAGGTTACAAGTTGGACCAGTTATTGGTTTACCACAGAGATTAACAGTTGCCACAAATTCTGCTCCACGTTTATCCCAGTACATCTTGCAGGAAGGACACATTTTGCTTTGAATGTTTTGGGATTGGGTTTGTGTTTCAATCCCTGAATTGGAAGAGTTGCCTGGTTATAGAAGATAGGCAGTTGGGGCTTTATATTCCTCATTACTGGAAGTCTCAGCTAAGGTTGCCTGCATAGATTCTAGGGAATTTCTGTTGTGTTGTGTCTCCATCTTGCTCCCCTGGAAATTCCCCAGAATTTCAGTTGTCTTTAGTGCTTTCTCCATCCACTCCAGCAGCCTGATTCTTCCTGTCCTGTTCCAAACTCCACCCACTTCCTGGGAGGTTCAAGAATTCAAGAACAGACTGTATCAATAAGAGGGTCTTGGACACTACAAGACAAGCCTCAGGGAATCAATTAACTAGGGATGATAGTGGCTCACGGAGACTGAAACAACTATCAGGGATCCTGGAGGGGTCTAAGTAAAGTCCTCTCTGTTATGCCTATGAAAGGACAGGCTGTCTCTGACTCTTTTGCCTGCTTTTGAAACCCTTTTCCTCCTACTGGGTTGCCTCCTCTAGCCTTGATATGAAGGCAGGTACCTACTCGTATTGTAACTAGTTCTTCCAAGTTTGATTGGTTTCTCTGTGATGGTGGCTCTTTTCTGAAGGAAAAGAGAGGAGTTTATCTGAGGAATAACGGAAGCGAGGGAGGGGACTTCAAGGAAAGGAAGGGGAGGGGAGAAGAAAGAAGAAAAAAAAGGAAGAAGTCAAGATTTTTTTTTTTAATTGAGTCATTAAAGCCAGCTACTTACCAAGCTGATTGGCCACAGCCCAGTAAGGTATTGTTAATTCTGAGAAGGAAATGTAAATTATTCAACTAAAAGGCTAGTTCTTCTTCCTACCTCTTTAGCATCACTTTAAGTAATCTTGGTTTCCTAAGGAAACTTCTTTGGCCAGATAATTGATTGGCCTCACTGGATTTAGTTTTAAGAATGGACACAAGGACATATTTCTACATAAAAGTAGAGTTATTTACTTTCACATTAATGAAAACCTTTCCAACATGTACCTCCCCTTAATCACATATTATAATAGTGATATTTATATGGGGTATATGATTTACATAAATTTTTAAATATTGAAATCCTTAGAGCTGTGAATCCAAGTTCTGTTCATCTTTAAAATTTTGCTGTTTTTCTTTTACATCACATTTGAATATTGTTGCTGATTTTCCTTTCCTTCTTTTATCTCAGTTATTTACAAGACTTGTAAGTGGGATGTGTAACTTTCACTAGTTCCTATATATTAATTTTCTTATATACATATATGCACATGTGTTAAAGTAACAAAATAATTGGAGGGTTCTGATCTGAGAAATGCAAAGTTTTGAAGTAGAAAGTCTTAACTCTAGGCAGAGAACAGCCATACCTGTATGCTCATGAATGCACACAAAATAAGAGAAGGTGATAGCATTAGATGAATAATTTTAGAAGAAGCACATGCTGCCAAAATGATGTACAGACCCGTAGACTAGGTGCTCATCCCTTATGAGCTTTTGGTTATGTGCTTATTTGCCTATATGCTGCACGTTCAGTATTCTCCAATTAATGACCTCTGATTTGTACTCTATACAAAAAAGTAAAATTAAAAAAGTATATCAATTGTTACATAAAAGAGCTATATAGAAATATAGGTGATTCATAGAGTATCCTGTCAAGTTCCTGTTCTATGCTAAGTGTAGATGAGTCTTTGGATTTCTAGAAGGAACAAGACAAAAATATTCATCATGGTCAGCCAAGTTATAAAGAACAATGATAGGTTTCTTTTGAGGAAACTATGTAGATATCAAACACTTCAAACTGTCAGTGTCAGTGGAGTCAACTGAACTTTTGGCCCACAAAGCAGTAAATGATTACACCTTCTTCCCACTGAGTACTGGAAGTGATTTTCTGCTCAGTACTTTTCCACCTGCCCAGCAGTTTAAAGGGGGAGCCTATGTGTAGAAATGTAACTCCTCAGCCTGAATTAGAAATTTCACTTACTTGCATGTCCTAGAAGTGTGAGGGAAAAATTTCGGCTGTGATTGGTTCACTTGAAATTAGCAACCCAAAAAAATGTGATTTTCTTAAGCTTTCATTTAATAGAAGGAGCAAAATTTAGACAGTGACCAAGATAATCTTAACTTTTCTCTATGAGACCAAAGCTGCTACTGGCCCCTTCCTGGTTTTGTACCCTTGACCTCATTATCCTTAGAGCCTTTCTCTGCTCCTTAGAAATGGAAAATTTAAAAGCTATTTGTTAGTTTACAATCAAAGAAGACTATCTTTTCCAAGGATCTTGGAATACTTTGAAAAGCAGTCATCAAGAAAAATAACAACACTATCTCCTAATTAGGTGTCAGGCCTTAACCTGGCTGGAAGTTATAAAACTACTCTCCATCATAAATATTGGAGAATGTTTATTTTGACTTGACTACAAGCAATTAACAAACACAGATTGTGGAGGAACTCCCCTTCCCCCCCCCCCACATAGTTCTTCAAAAGTACAAGGACTTCAACTTCAGCACATCAACTGAAGTTGCCAACTTTCTTATTCTTCTCCTCTGTCAGTGGCTTTAAATAGCCTCATAGAGAGTTCTGTTAAAGGTTAGTTTGTAAACTTTACTTTAAATCCAGGAAAAATGAATACCATATCATTGAATATTAAAAATAAATAAGTAAATAAAGGTTGTGAAGAAAAAGCCCTATCCAAAGCCAGGGACATTTAAAAACAGAGGAAAGGACAGTCCATATATGCTAATAGCCAGATGGCAAAAGTTCAGTTTTCTAGAGATTATAAAGCAATTATGACAAAGTACTTCAATATATAAGTATGCTACTTATAAGGATCCTACATAAAGCAAAGTTAAAAAAAAGTTTCACCCAGGAAATTAAATTGTCCCTGTGAAAAATATATGAAAATAAATTCAAGTATTTATAAAGCATACTATCTCTAAAAAACAACCTTAGTGGATAGGCTTAGAACAGAAGAGGCATGTGACATTTTTCTATATTTAAAAGACTTAATCATTAATGCAGATTACTTGTACAGTCAGACAGTTACATGCTTGCATATAGTTCTATTTTTCTTAGTTTACATGACCAGATACTATGTAAAGCAGTTATTTTACTGGACCATGAAGACAGTTTGAAAATTTGTAACAATAAAGAACAATCATGCCAGACATAAATTTAACTGTAAAATATTATTTAGTAGACCATTGTTGCTTATTAATTTAGAAAAAACAGACCAGATGGATAACTTGGGTTGCATCATGTTTAACAAATTTGGAAGGTGTTGCATGAGTTTATCTCTGAAATATTTCCCATATCCTGCTGCATAAGCATTGACATAGCAATTGAATTAGAGAGAAAAAATAACCTTCCTTTCACTTATCTTTTTGGATTTCTCATCATTTCATATAGATACCTCTAATTAATATTATAATTCTATTATGAAATATGCTTTAAATAAATATTATACTTTAGGTATAGAATTTTCAGATGGCATGATATTCAGTGTGTGCACAGACAGACAGACAGACACACACACGTAAAATTACTAATACAAACATAAATAAAGAGATTTTTAAAAAGTCATTTAATAGGTTTTGAAACAAGGCTAAATAGAGAGGAATTCAGTAAGAAGGTAAGATACTCCAGAGCGAGCATGTGTGAGCTCCCAGATAAAGCCTGACTACATGATATCAGCAGTAGCCATATTAACCATTTTAATGAGCTTTGAAACTATTATCCTCAAATATTGTCATGGAACTTAAATAAGAACACAAGGTGGTTTTTGAGAAATACCTGACAGGATCCTAAATTTTCAACTCTAGATCACAGGGGAAGCAGGAAGTTGAAGTTACTGTGTAAAAAGAATTAATCACCTTATCTGTGAGTCTCCCTTGCAAAAAAAAAAAAAAAGAAAGAAAGAAAAAAGAAAAACAAAGAAAGAAAGAGAGAAAGAAAGAGAGAAAGGAAGAAAGAGAAGAAAAGAAAAGAAAAGAAAAGAAAAGAAAAGAAAAGAAAAGAAAAGAAAAGAAAAGAAAAGAAAAGAAAAGATCAAGGAAAAAAGTCTGGAAGAAGAATAGGGCTCGTCCCAAAGACAAGTCCAATCAGAAAGTCAAGGTTACTCATTGCTATTTCAACATAAAACCTGTAAAACAGGGAGGCTTCTTGTCTACAATTTGTGCAGCAGTACTAATTACCCTGGCATCCTTGAAGCAAAAGTTTTAACCACACTGTGTTATATGGGAGTATTTCTATATCCATATTCCTGTAGTTTTCTCATCTCTCTATGCTGCTTCAAGCCAGCTTGCTTTCATGATAACTCAAATGCATCCTATTTCTTTTTTTTTTCCACTCACCATTTACTGGTCATTACCAAGATACATAATTTACCACCTCTATTGTTCTTTTTTTTTTTCTAAAATTCTATCAAAATCACACTGGAGTTTTACTTTTAAGTGTATTTTAAAATGATTTTGTCTATGAGACTAAAACTCCACAAATTGGAACTTTGTTTCCTAGAAGCAGTCAATTAAAAAAATATGGTGAATTTCTTCAAATATTTAACTTAAGATTAACAAACAATACAGATACATATAATATGAAAGTGAAATTCATTCGTGATGGCATTTCATTCATGTCAAATTCAAGTTTAAATTTGAACCCCATAGGAAGAAAAACAGTATCAACTAACCTAACCTCTCAGGGACAAAAACACCAACCAAAGAGTGTACACAGATGGGTCCATGTATCCAGCTACATATGTAGGAGAAGATTGTCTTATCTGGCACCAATGAGAGGGGAGAACCTTGGTCCTGTGGAGGTTTGATACTCCAGCATAGGGGGATGCTAGAGGAGTGAGGCAGGAATTGGTGAGTGTGTGGAAAGTAAATACTTAGAGGCAAAGGGGAGGGGGGTATGGATGGGAGGGTTTGCAGAGGGGATACTGGGAAAGGGGACAACATTTGAAGTGTAAATAAATAGAATAACCAAAAAAAATTAATGTATTAACTCTTCAGGATCATGATAACCAGAGGTTCTTTTTTTCAATTTCACAAGGGAGAAAACTGCACGTATGTGATTTATTCAGGTTCTACAGATAGCAATTGTTACATTTAAAATAGAATATCTTCTCAGCTACTACTCCTGTTCTATAAACAATGCCAGCACCAACTAAAAAATTACAGAATATAATAAGGTATTCTAGTTCAGTCTATGGGCTCCATTACCTCTAAAATGGACAAGAAGACTGCGGGAACCTTGCCGTTCCCTCTATGAAATAATGTTTGTTTTTCTTCTTTCCTTCCTCCTTCCTTCCTTCCTTCCTTCCTTCCTTCCTTCCTTCCTTCCTTTCTTTCTTTCTTTCTTTCTTTCTTTCTTTCTTTCTTTCTTTCTTTCTGTCTTTCTGTCTTTCTCTTTTTCTCTTTCCTTCTCTCTCTCTCTCTTTTTTTTTGGTTCTTTCTTTCTTTCTTCCTTTCTTTCAATCTTTTTTTCTTCTTTTTGTAGTCACCAAATTGAATTTTAAAAATGGAAATGAGATCACTTTTAATCTTCTTTAAGGATAGCAAGGTGAACTTAGTTTCTCTGTTGTTATAATACAAACAATTTAGTACTATGCCCATGAGCAACTTAAGGAACTTACATATTCTTTATTCTGATAA
Organism: Montemys delectorum; assembly: GCA_019843815.1. Taxonomy (NCBI): domain Eukaryota; kingdom Metazoa; phylum Chordata; class Mammalia; order Rodentia; family Muridae; genus Montemys; species Montemys delectorum. The sequence continues at coordinate 45,120 of JADRCD010227882.1, forward strand.
ATTTCCATTTGTAGAGAATGTAATTCAGAAAAAAATAAAGAGAACAAAGATGGAATTAAATCAAAGGAGAAGTCTAAGTAAATTTAAAACATTTCATGTCATAAAATGACTCAAGTAAATTTGAAAGATGTAAAAAATGTTCTAAATGGCCTGGGAATGAAAATAAAAGAATATATTTGCTTGAGGATTGCTGTAGATTTAAATTGATATTGCATCTCAAACTTGATCTCAAAGAGCAACTTCAGATTAGGAAATTGAATTGGAGAACCTTCATAACCCAAGAAAAAAGGCTTGATTTTGAACAAAAGCAACCAACATGATTGCACTAACTTATTTATTGAGCACTTTTTAGACTTAAAGAGCAGGATGGGACTACTATGTAAAACTTCAGTTTCCTTAAGTCAGTTAGTGTACTGTTCAGTTTTAGTTGATATATATAGTTAAGATAATAAAGTTTTATTTGAATTTCTTCTCTAAAATTAAGAACATAATTTTACTATTAAAATCTTCATCTGTAGGAGTCACATTTGATATATTTTCGAAAAGCAAAGGCAAAAAATATGAATTTTTTAAATATTTTTTATTTCCCCATTGGTTATATTTTTTTAAATAATCAAAACTCATTTTTTTAAAATTAGGTATTTTCTTTATTTACATGTAAATTTCTCCTTTTCCAGTTTCCCCTCCAAAAAACAAACAAACAAACAAACAAAAACAATAAGAACAAACCCCTGTTGCCTCCCCCCTTCCCAAGCCTGCCACCCCACCCTCTCCCACTTACTGGCCTTGGCATTCCCCTACACTGGGGCACAGAACTTTCACAGGGCCGAGATCTTCTCCTTCTATTGATGATCAAATTTTCAATCCTCTACCATATGCATGCTGCCAGAACATTCAGTCCCACCATGTATAGTCCTTGGTTGGTGGTTGAATCCCTGGGAGCTCTGAGGTTACTAGTTAGTCATATTCATTGGTTATATTTTTAGCTAAGATTGTTTATCAGAATTGTTTGGTCTTACTTCTTCTTAGGTTTCTTGTGGTTTGTGGGTCGTTCTTCCTGTATTCCAAACTTCTGGGCTAATAACCGCTTATCAGAGAATGCATACCATGTGTGTTCTTTTGTGATTGGGTTACCTCACTCAGGATGATACTCTCCAGATCCATCCATTTCCCTAAGAATTTCATAAATTCATTGTTTTTAATAGCTGAGTAATTTTGTAAAGAATATCATTATAATATTGGTAGGAAACACACTAAGACTGTAGATAAATTTCAGTAGTGTGAATATTTTGATGATAATGATTGTTTTGAGCTTTTAACTTTATATAGCTCTATTTTCTGTGTTTGCTTCATTTGATTTATTCAATTTCTGACAGTTTCATTGTGGAGATATTTTACCTAAGTGGTTAAGTGAATTGATAATACTTTCAGTCTGTGTAACTGGGGCTCTTAATTACTGTTTCAGATAATTATTTTTTTGTGTGAGATCAATTATTATATAGATTTTATATTTACAACTTTGCTATATTTCTAAGTCTGATAGATGTCTTGCATTTTCTGGATTGGTCTCTGTATATATAATCATGACATCTATAAATTGTGACAACTTTACCCACTAAAAAGACCTTGTCTGTAATCTGAATGTTCTGGCTATTACTTGCTTATGCTGTTGAAAATTGTTGAGTGTGCATTCTTGCCTTGCATCAGGGTTCAGAGTGAAAGTGTTCACCTTTTCCACTTCATTTAAAATGTTAGCTTTTGTTTGTTATGCATTCTCTTTTCTTATTTTGAAGTATTTGAAGTTTCTTCTCTATGTAATTGGTTCAGTCTGTCAGGAATTAAAGCAAACCTTTTATATAACATAAGAAATGATCATATACATTTTACCCACTGTAATGTTGCTGTGCTGTGTCAAGTTTTTTTTTGGTAACATGCATGGAACTTTGTTTTCAAGGCTGAGATAACTACTTTCTTTATGGTAAACCATGTTTTAAAATGATGGTAAATTTCATAAGATAATATTTTATGAAGTACTTTTTAATATATTGTGTAAAGATATCTTTGAATCAAAAGTATTACTACTTACCTTTTGTTTAATTTATCTTTGTCTTGTTCAGAAACAAGGTAATGTTGACTATATAGGATATGGTGACAAATTACTCCTTCCTCCTTCATTTTGGAATATTGTAGGAATAATAGCTTTAACTTAGTCGGTAACAAACAAATCCAGGAATGGAAATGTAGCTTGTTACAGCTCACTGTGGGAGTTCAAGTTCATTGTAGAGTCTTCTATTTTATATAAACAAAAATTCATGGGTTTATTTAAGGAGAGAGTTTAAGAATGAGTCTGTATGAATCAAGGTTGAAGTTTAATAAAAAAAAAGTTTTAATATTGAGTTCAGTACTGTTGCTTAGGTGTAAAGAGTCCAAAGACTAAGGGAAAGAAGCCTGTGAGACAGATAGCCTTTACCCATCACCAGAGGTCAAACTTTGTAGTCGAATATTGTATTCAGACATCTTAAGATTTTTATTCCTTTTAATTAAATTTAAGTATGTTTTACCATATAATTTCTCCCCTCCTCAAATTTATCCAGATTGCCTCCTATTCTAGATTCAGCCAAGTATTAAGTTCTTTCTTAAAAACAAACAAACAAAAAAACAAAAAAACCAAAAAAAACAAAAAAACTCAAAACCCAATACAAGAGCATCATGTTGTAAACCTAGAAAACAAATACACCAGGTCCCCCAAAACAAAACAAACAGTAAAACAAACAGACCAAAAAACACAAGCACCGCACCATAACTAAATAAGAGCACACAGACAGTTCTGTGGAGTCCATTATTTGTTGTTCAACTGCTCCTAAAAATGAGATCTTCCCTGAGTGGTTAATATTTCCAGTGTCAGTCCATTGGAGAAAACTGATTTTTCCTTCTCCTTGTAGGTATTAATAACAGTTTCATATTTAACTTTATCCTTGTGACTACATTTACATTTATTAATTCACTATTTTTAAAATGTAACAATATAAAACATAATAAGAGAACACAGAATGATCACATTAAGGTAGGTCATGACAGGCCAACAGAAAGAAAAGAGTCCAAAAGAGGACACAGAGGCACAAGAGTCAGAGACTCCCTTATTTGCACACTCAAGAATCTCATAAAATTAATAAAGTGGAAGTCATATTAAAGCACAGAAGACATGATGCAGACTATTTGCATGCTGTCTCAGCGAGTATATATAACCTTTAATCATATTACTTTAGAAATCAGCATTTCCTTAATGTCCTCAATCACCTACTCTGACATTCTTCCTTTGTTCATTTCCTGGGCTTTCTTTAGAACTCAGGGAAGGGTTAAGAGGCAGACATCACCTTTTGACCTGAGTAAATTAAGGCCTCTCACTCTGTGCTGTGGGCCTCTATATTTATTCCCATCTGTTCCTAGAAGTAGCTTCTCTGGTGATGACTAAACTATGAATGTAGTACAATCACATTGCGATTGTATGTGATCTATGAGAGTAGTAGAATATGATTGAGTTATTTTATCACTACATCACTACTTTTTTATTTGCCCTTCTTTCCTTCCTTCCTTCCTTCCTTTCTTCCTTCCTTCCTTCCTTCTTTCCTTCCTTAATTCCTTCCTTCCTCCTTCCCTTTCTCTTTCCCCTTCCTCCTTCTTCCCTCTACTCCCTTCCTTTCTTTCTTCCTTCCTTCCATTTTCTTCCCTTTTTCCTTTCCTCCTTCCTTTATTTTATCCTTTTTTCCTTCCTCTTTTAAAATCAGTAGTATTTAGTTTTACCTAAGTCCCTGTGTTATGGGTCCAATTAGATTCAACACAACCCATATTCTGGGTCAGTGCAAATGACAAAATTTCTTGAAATCAAGCCACTGCTGGTAGATCAGTGCCAATGACATTTCTTTAAGTGCTTCCATAATATTTGTGTTTCCTCTATTGAAAAATCTGTACCCTATATAATATAGATTTGTTTTCTTGATATCTAGTTTCTTTCATTTTGTTTTGTTTTGTTTTATGTATTTTTGATGTTAGTACTCCATTATATTTTGATCTTCCCCCATTATATATGCTGTTGATTTGTTCAAATGAGGTCTCCTCTGTCTTACAGAAGCTTCTCAGTTTCATGACATCTCACTTTTAATTGTTGACCTTAGATTTGATCTAAAAGTGTTCTGTTCAAGAAGTCTTTTATTTGTTCTCCCCATTAATTTATTTACATACTTAGCTCTTTCTCTTTCTAATACTTTTTCTACACAGCCCCTTTCCTCATACCTTCTCCTATCTACCCCTGAGAATGGGTGGTCCCTCCCAAGAAAACAACTTACCTTGGCACTTCAAGTCATTGCAAGACTAGGTACATCCTCTCCCACTGAGGCCAGAGAAGACAGCCCAGTTTGGGGTGCAGAATCTACCAGCAGGAAACAGATTCAAGGTAAGCCCCTGCTACAGTTGTTAGGGGACACACATGAAGATGAGTTGCACTGCACATCTCCTACATATGCATGTGTGAGAGAGTCTAGGTCCAGCCCTTGGATTTTCTTTGGTTGTTGGTTCCATGTCTGGTAGCCCTCAAGGGTCTGGGTTAGTGGACTCTATTGATCTTCTTGTGGAGTCCCTATTCCCTCAATCCTCCAACTCTTTCACAAGACTCCTTGATGTTTGGCTATCAATTTCTGCATCTGTTTTGGTCAGGCTCTGGGTACAGAGTCTCAGGGGACAGTTATGATAGGCTCCTGTCTATAAACCCAGGCTGACATATACAAATGCAGTCTGAGGCTCCAGGGTAGTTGAAGGAGGAAGGCAGGTCAGCAATATGTCTGTATAGATTTTCAGAGAACAACTCAGTACCTTCCAAATTGGCAGGGGTTGCTACTGAACTCATTTATGTCCATCTCACAGAGGGCATCCTGTGTATCCAGGCTAGCAGTGACAAATATAGTTGTCAACAGTGGCTTCATATGTTGTATCATTTTGATAAGACTTTGACCAAGAAAGAAGCATCAAGGTCTCACCGTATACCACTGTGGATCTACTACCTGTGCAGACACAGTTGTAGTTGTTTGCTCAATCCACACATAGATATCCATGAAGATATGGTTGACTGGCACATTCATGAAAGTTGACTTCACAGTGGTCTCCAAGGAGTTCAGGTAGGCAGTCAGAGGTAAGCAACCTTCAAATGTGTCCTGACTCATGACACCACGTAGACACAACTGGCATCCACATTCATCAATTTCTAACTCACAGTTCACACTGGAATACTCTTGCAGATAGACACATGTGTATATTCCTATCTCATTGAGGCATAGAGCATCATTTATGCTTGGATCAGAAACACATTCACCACTTCCAAATCATAATGCCAGCCTTGTTGTCCAGGCAGACAGAGTAAAAGTAACTATTGATTCCATCCTGGCATACATGGAAGCACACTCAGTGTGATCTATCTCACAGAACCTTCCAGCACATCCAGCATGACAGATATTGACAGGGTGCTCAGAGACTTTATGGTAGGTGCCTCCATGTTGACAGGTATTCTGATCACATGAATTAGTAGCAGCTTCACAGACCAGCCCTCTGTATCAGGAGAACATTAGCACCAGAAGCCCCTTTTCTCCTTGAGTATTCACAGAAGTGGCAATTCATTGGAAAGAACTTTGTCTAAATTCTTGTCTATGTCTTAACAACAGTTGTCTTGTTGAATTGTTTTGGCAAGAATTTAAGACACACCTGGTATTGATTGTATTGCAAAATGGATCTTGGAACTTCAGGTTACTGAAGGACTAGGTAAATCATCTCCCACTGAGGCTAGACAAGGCAGTCCAGTTAGGGGCGCAAGATCCATAGTCAAGCAACAGAGTCAGGGTAAGAACCCACTACAGTTATTGGGGCACCTGCATAAAGGCCAAGATGTACATCTGTTACACGTGTGTGGGAGTTTGGAGGGTTAGATCCAGACCTAGTAAACTCTTTGCTTGGTGTTTCAGTCTTTGCGAGCCCTCAAGGGTTCAGGTTACTTGACTCTTGGTCTTTTATTTGGAGTCCCTATCCTCTTTGGTTCCGTAATCTTTCCCCCAACTCTTACACAAGAGGAAGTATTTTCTTGTGCCAATGAGTTCAAGAATAATCCCTACTTTCCTTTATAACAGATTCACTGTATCTGGTATTAGGTTCAAGTCTTTGACCCACTTGAACTTAACTTTCATACTAAGTGATAAATATGGATCTACTTGTATACTTTTACGTGCAGACATCCAGTTTGAGCAGCAATATTTGTTCACGATTCTTTCTATTTTTTCCGTTCATATTTCAGGCTTTTTTTTTATAAAAAAAATAATAATTGTGTTGATAGGTATGTAAATCTAAGTCTGGGTCTTCACTTTGGCTCCATTGTGTTGTTTCTTTTGGTTACTATACATTTATTGTACAAACTTAAATATAGAATGGTAATGTATCTAGTAGCTATTTTTTATTATTATTATTATTATTATTATTATTATTATTATTATTACTCAGGGTTGTTTAACTACCTTGTTTTTTGTTTGTGTGTGGTGTGCTGTTTGTGTGTGTGTTTGTGTGTATATGTGTTTGTGCATCTGTGTGTTTGATTCTAAATAAAGCTGAAAACTGTCTTTTTCCAGATTTGTGAAGAATTGTGTTTGAATTTTGATAGAGATTGCATTGAATTCTTAGAATGCTTTTGGTTGGATGGCCATTTTCACTATGTAAATCTTACCCACTCGTGAACATGTGAGCTGCTTATATCTTCTAATATCTCCTTTAGTTTCTTTATACTATGAATTGTTTTTATCATTCATGTTTTTCACTTGCTTGATTAGGGTTACAACAAGGTATTTCATATTATATGAGGGTATTGTGAAAGGTATTGATTTCCCTAATTTCTTTCGCAAACCATTTTTCATTAGAAGAATTAATTAATTGAGTTAATTTTGAATTCAGCTACTTTGATAAATGCATTGAACAAGTGCAGGAGTTCCCTGGTGGAATTTTCCAGGTCACATATTGCCAGCTTCTTGCCGGCAGGTCAAAGCAAGAGGAAAGAGGTCCCAGTCCTGATGGGTTCCCTATAGGGCTGAGCAGGATAATGAGTGCCCCCCCCCCAAAAAAAAAAAAACACATAGAGGGGGATGTCTTGTAGAAGCAGGAACTCAACTGTATGGCATCAGCCTCTTGCTTATACAAGTTTGGAACATAGGAAGGTGGATCTTTGGTGGGGAAAGATGGCATAGGAGGCAGAGAAGAGTGATGGAGGGTATGGTGTGACTGACAGGGCCAATGGCAAAACTCTACCTCAGCAATGGCGGTGCAGAGGCAGGAGTAAACAGGATGCTGAGTCACCCTGATACAACAGTGACTGATACAGGTCTCAAAACTCCAGCCAGGCTTAGGCTCTCCCACAAGTCTGCAGAAACTCAAGTCAGGCTGGGTTTGTCCTCAAGGCCCAAACCAGGGACAAAATGGGGGCCAACAGTATATTATCATAGCTTTTGCAAATAAAAGTGTTTGACTCCAGCTGTTCAAATTTTTATCTCCTGATCTTCTCAGCTGTCTAATTGTTCTAGCTATGATTGTGAGTACTATATTGAGTAAGTATAAAGAGAGCAGACAATCTTTCTAAGCATTCTAAGGATTCAATTGTCCTGTGCCTAAATTTAGTGGGAGTGCATTAAGTATCTCTCCATTTAAGTTTATGTTGGTTACAGGCTTCCTGTAAACTGCTTTTTTTTTTCCTACTGAGCAGTGCCTTTTGAAGCCCAAAAGTCTCTAGGACATTAAATATGAATCAACATTAGATTTTGTAAAAGGCCCTTTTCTGTACCAAATGAGATGATTATATTTTTTCTCTTTCAGTTTGCTTATATGACATATTTCATTTATTAATTCATTATCTGTTTACCCATCCTTGGAGCTCTTGGATAAAGCCTTTTAGATCATGGTCAGTGAAATTTTTGATGTGTTCTGTGGTCTCTTAGAGTCTGCAGCACTTCTGTAAAAGCTTTTCTTACTTTTATAGTCTACATTGAGAAGAGAAGTATAATTTTAAAACGTCTGACTTTAATGTTATTTGCTCTTTTTCTTAGGATTTAATATTGTTTATTTGTTCTGAAGGTTTTGTGTTTTGATTATTGTATGGTGAGGTGACTTTTTTTCTTCTTGAACCTATTTGGTATTCTATATCTTTCTTCTACTTTGCTAGGTCTAATATTTCTATTTGACCTGTGTTTTGTGTTTTTTTTTCTCCTTCCTCTATTTCTTCTTCTTCTTCTTCTTCTTCTTCTTCTTCTTCTTCTTCTTCTTCTTCTTCTTCTTCTTCTTCTTCTTCTTCTTCTTTGAGACAGAGTTTCTCTGTATAGCCCTGGCTGTCCTGGAATTCACTCTGTAGACCAGGCTGGCCTCTAACTCAGAAATCCGCCTGTCTCTGCCTCCCAAGTGCTAGGATTAAAGGCGTGTCTCTATTCTTATTATTCTTAGATTTGTTTTTTTTTGTTTTTTGTTCTATAATGTCCCCAATTTTCTAGATGTTTTGTGCTAACATTTCTTATAACCAACATGTCCATTTTTCTATCATGTCTTCAGTTCCTGAGATTCTTACTTTCATTTCTTTTATTCTGTTGGTGAAGCATGCTTGAGTGGTTACTGTTAGAGTACATAAATTTTCATTTCCAGATAATCCTCACTTTGGGCTTTGTTATGGATTCTAGTTTCACATTCAGCTGTTGAATGGTTTTATTCCTTTTCTTCAACTTTTTATTTGTGTTTTCATAGATTTCTCTAAGGAATTTGATTATTATTTAATTATCTCTATCATATTCATAAAGTTTGACTTAAGGTCCTTTATTTGTTCTTCAAGTATGTTGGGATATTGATTACCTGATACGATATGATGGTTGGGCTCTAGTGGAGACTTACCCTTCTGGCTGTTATTGATTGTGTTTCTAGGTGGGTATCTAGGCATGTGGGATTGGGAAGACTGTAATTCAAGGTGCTAATATCTGGTCTTATCCTTGTTGGGTGGATATACCCCCCCCCCATCTTGGTTCCAGTTTTCTCTCTGGTTGTTAGGAGAGTGTGATGATTTTATATTGCCTGTAAAAATTTTCCATGGTCCTGATAGGTGTCAGCCCCGGAAGTCTCAGGTAAAATGTGTTTCTGGACATTGAGACCTGAGACTTAGGAGTGAAAATGGGCTGGAGGCAGTGGTGGAACTTAGTAAGATGAAAGAAAACTAGATGTTCTATCATGAACTTTTAAGGTAGCCCCCTAGAAATAGGAGCAATATATGCAAAGAGGGCACACCAAAGTGCTGCTAGAGAATTGGGGATGAGACTGGGGGATAGGACTTGGAGGAATGCAGGAATTATTG
>JADRCD010227883.1:0-13023 GCA_019843815.1 Montemys delectorum
GGGTGAAGCTTGCCACTGCTTGCCTTTGTTTCTGGGGTTATTCGGTTCTTGCTCCCCATCTGTCCCCCACTGCAGAACTTCTGATCTTACTCTTGTCCTAGTGAGGCCTGGAGTGATGGGCCGACTCACTCACTAATATATTTGAATATTTGGCCATTACTTATTCATCTGTGTGTTTATGTCACAACACAATAAAAATTTCAGGATTTTTTTTTTTATTTTTTAGAAATAATTAAAAAAATTATTTTATAATTCTTTAAGATATTTCTGGGGTAGAATCTAGAAAGAAAAATACTGCTAAGGAAACTAGCTTCCTTATATTTATTATATAATTATCCTTATTACATATTAATATTATATATTATATTATATTGGGTTTCTCCCCAACAATAAATAGCCACTTAAAATTTATGGTTTAATGCTGTTTTTTAGAAGTAAATAAATAATAAAACTAAAGACAGGCTTTACTATGTGGCCTAGACTATCCTGGAACTGACTGATACTTGCAATCCACCTGCTTCACCTTTAAAAGTGTTGGAATTACACCTATGTAGGTCCACATCTGGCTTTTTTATTTTAATTTGTCTTTACTTTGTATGTGTATATGTATGTATATACAAACATATATGCTATGTTTATAGGTAACATATAATTGGGGTGTATGGTGTATCTCTCTCTGGGTGTGTGCGTGTGTACGTGTGTGTTTTATATTTAATGGGGAGAAAACCTATTAGCTGCACTTTTTATTGGGGTACACACATAATCCCCTGTTTCTCTCAGGTAGAGCAGAATTGTGGGAAAGGGTGGTACAGGACTAGATATCACTAAAATAGTGAAGAGATGGAAGCCTTTGTTGTTAATTGTTAACATTTGTAAACTCTTGGTTTGCTGTCCTCTCAACCTCCACCCCCATTACACTTGCCTGCAGCTGCTCTGTGGCAGTCCCAGGAGAGAACCCCTCCTTCAGCTTCCTGCAACTGTCCTTTCCTATAAGCTGACCCTGATGACTGATAGGAGAAAGCGCAGCCTCTGCTTTCAGAATGAGTTCAAGCCCTGTGTGGGGACTTTCCAAAGGAGAGAAGATGCTTTGAGAGTGGATTACCCTGTAGAGCAGAGCTCAGCAGTTGGTACATCTGACGCAGGTAGGCCTCAAGGGTGAGAACAGGGTTTGGAAACTCCTGACGCTGGTTTGTGCCTAGCTTGGGAGGAAAAAAAAAATGTCGTTTAGGTGGAACAGGAACCGGATTTGTCTGTGACAGAATAAGCTCTCTTGGTTTATGTTCCTTTCTGAAGACGTGCCTGATGAGCAAGGGGAGTGTCTGAAAGGGCCTCAGATGGCTTTTGTAGCACACTCATTGCTACCTCCGAAGGCTGTAATCTTTAAAATATGAGCATCTTTTTATAAAATGCCCATCACATATGAAGTAAGTACAGTTATTATTTGATGATGAGTTTTAAAAAGTTAGTATTTCTGAAGATGGTGGCAGGTGCTAACACTCATTGTGTGTCTCCTGCAGCACATTGGTTCTCTCAGGAGTCAGAAGCACCTTTTGAGATGAACCTAAGATGTCTTTCTTTGACAAGAACAAGAAGCAAGTCTCAGATTCTACGTGTCACGCATCTCAGCTTGCTCCCTCCTCTAGTCCTTTAGCTCAGCACTTGGTGGCCATTTCTGCCCCCGTAGCAGCCAGTGCTGTGATGTAGCCATTCGTGCTGAAGTAGTTGGGAATGTTGCCCTAAGAAGACCTGGGTTCAAAACTTGACTTCAGGGTAAAGATCTCATTATTACATCTTTGAAAAAATTGTGGTTTTCATTATTAGAAAAGCGGTGCACTTCTGTAGCTAGACTAACTGCCTTTATCTTTTCCAGATTTAAGGATTTCATTTTAAACTACATGTATATGTACATGTCTGTTTGTGGGTCTGTGCATAGGTGTGCAGGTGCCCAAGGGGGAAGAGCTGTCAGATGCCCTGGAACCTCCTGACACCTTAGGTCTTCTGCAAGTGTGTTCTGTGCTCTTAACCACTGAGCCCACCCACTCGACTCCAGCATCCACCCTACAGATCAGGAGAGTTTCTGTGCAGCTGCATTAATCCACATGTCCTTTGAGATGGGGAAGGGAGGCAGTCTCTGCAGTGACCTATTTTCCTTGGTGTTTCAGAACAGAGTGTGTGAGAGACAGGGTACCTGGATCGTTACTGATCTCCTAAGGTGGTGTGTGGACAGGATTGTTTGGTGCTCTGTCTAGCCAAATTGTACTTATTCTTTAGAAATTGTATTCTCACTGACAGTTTCTGGTTCACTGGAAAGTTGGGTTTCCTGTTGTAAGATTTGTGAAAAGTCAGAGCAGCAGCAGCAGACAGACAGACAGACGTGAACAGTGAGGAGAAGAGGCTCATGGGAAGGGAAGCACCAAGTTCAATGAGTCAGCCATGCTGAGTGCTGAGAGAGCATAAAGTGCCTGCCTGTCTCCTACTGCAACAGAGCTGCAGAGGAGTCCTAAGCCCTCGCTAGGTGCTGGCTCACCGTGAAAAGGCTCTAAGGGGCTTGCCTTGACTACAGCCAGGGAGGCAGCAGAATACTGCGGCTGAAGGTTATCTGCATATGTCTGGAGAGAGAAGAACAATGAGTTTCCTTTTTCAGCCCTATAGCTCCCTTGCAATGGGGAAGGCCATGGAAATATTGGAGAGAAACTGATCTGCTGGCCCATGGCTTCCCCCTCAGCACAAATGCGTTGGGGTAAACATCTTGATACAGCACACTATTTGTTGTCTATTTAAAGGCAATATTATTTTTTTTCTCTGATCAAGATTCTCACTAGAACAGTAACATTTAAGGGGCGTACATCTTTCACCTCCATGCAGAAATGTGAGTTCCCAATGGTTCATACCAGAAAAATGGGTCATTTTGCCTTTTCCTGTTTAAGTAGAGATGACTGCACTTGAAAGCTAATTAATGACTTTTGTGTTCTCACAGGTTGTAGCTCTCAGCAGAGTATAAAAAGTGCCTACTCTGCATTCATTTACTTTAATTTTTCAATGTTAGTAGCAGTCTGAAGTATTCTATAGTGTTATAATTGGTTCAGTCATTTGCCTGAGGACCCTATAAATAACTAGCTTGATCCAAGGGTTCATGCTTTAGGAAGCACAATACGGTGTCCCTTCCTCCCTCCATGGGCAGAAGAAATGGCACTGTGTGTTCATCTATGCTCACATAGAATTGAAGAAGAATCGGAAGATCATATACTCACAAGAATCAGTCATTCGTAATAGTTCATGCATGTGTATTCATGAGCTACCTGTGCATCTACACATAAACATTTGCACATGTTTGTACAAATATGTAGACATATGTGTAAATGTGTGAAATGTACAGCACAGCTGAGATGGTATGGTACTCCCTTAACTGTTCCTGATGACTGCTGTTTCCAGCGCTACTACAATGTGCACACTGTGCTGTCACATGACCATAGTAACTGGCTGTGACTAGGTAATTTCATTGTATCTGCTTGATACTGTGGAACCTTTGTTATCCCCCCTTTATAGTTAATATGCATGATTTATTAAAGTGCATTTTTTTTCTTTTTTCTTTTTGATTTTTCGAGACAGGGTTTCTCTATGTAGCCCTGGCTGTCCTGGAACTCTCTCTGTAGACCAGGCTGGCCTCAAGGCATGCGCCACCACTGCCACATGCTGCCACCAAGGCATGGCTATGAAATGCATTTTTTGATTAAAAAAATACCACATTTTTTTTTCTTCTTCATTAGAAGTTTGAGCATTTGGGTTTGGCATGTGTTTTTATAATATCTGTCTTGCAATGACTTCAAGGAAAAATTACCATCTTAAGTACTAGATTTAGGACTGTGTTTACTTTACCTTGGCAGAGCTGGGGATAGAAGCGAGGCCCTCTGCACTATTGGCAGGTGCAATAGTGCTGACTGCATCTCAGTTGAATACCACCCTTATTGGCCTCTGTCTTCATGCTTAATTCACGTTTTCATGATCTTGTCTCTATGGGGCTGCTATGTAGGGCGGCATGGGAATTTCTGCGGTGCTGCTGCCTCCTAGGACTGTGTGATATTTGATAATTATATAAGTCATTATAAAATCATATTCACAATGAACATTGATAACCAAAGTTGTATTGTACTATGGGATATCTATTTAATAAATCTGGAAAGAAAAGACTACAATTAGAATAATTGTTTTTGCACTGGAGAGATGGCTCAGTTGGTAAAGTACCTGTCAAGCAGGCATGAGAACTTAGCGCCCATGCAAAAGAGCTAGGAATGATAAGCAGGCAGTCAGGCTGATCCTTGGCCAGTCAGACTAAGCAGTTGGTGAGCTGCTGGTTCACTGAAAAACCTTGCCTCAGAAGACATGATGGAGAGCTATAGAGGAGAATACATTGTCTCTGGCCTCCACATGCACAGACATACAATGTACACAGACACAGATGCGCGTGCGCGCGCGCGCGCGCGCACACACACACACACACACACACACACACACACACACACACACGCGCGTGCATGCACATACCCTAAAATTCTTTGCTAGTAAAATCTTTTCATTGTTCACTTACTTATTTACAAATAACATTGTCTCTTTGTATAACCAAGTAGGTCTCAAATTCACTGTCCTTCTAGCTCAGCTTCAGAAGTATTGGGATTGTTGTTTCTAATTAAAGTTGTTACCTGAGGAGTTACCACAAATCAGAAGACACAGCATGAAATTTTAGTCAGTTGGTCAGTCTGTCTGTCTGTCTGTCTGTCTGTCTGTCTGTCTGTCTATCTAAAGATATGTAGTGAGTAGAGCTGGAGAGATGGCTCAGAGGTTAAGAGCACTGGCTACTCTTCTGGAGGCCCTGGGTTCTATTCCCAGCATCCACATGGTTGCTCACAGCCATTTGTAACTCCAGTCCTAGGGAATCTAATGCCCTTTTCTGGCCTCCACAGGCACTACATGCACAGGGTGCATAGACTTGCATACAGACAAAGCACCCATGCACATAAAATAAAATGAAAAACAAATTAAATATGTGGTATGAATGACATTTTCTAATTCTTTTGTTTGAATATTTGGTTTCTGGACTGGACTTACTTTTTTTTAAAACTATTAAATCTCATTGTATAAATTGAGTTGTTTCTTCTGTTAGTATCCTAGATTTGAGGAAAGCTTTTACTGCAATAATTACAAGGCTTTTCTGTGCTTACAAAACAAGTTAGCCAAAATTAGCAAAATGGCTGAAGTCAACGTATCAAGCCCATAAAGCCCAAGAAAAGACAAGCATCCTCTCAGCCACTACTGCTCGTAAGTTAAGGGCGAGGTAATTGATGGGGCAGTGCAACCTTGTCATGCTGTGGAGCAGTCGTGCAAGGGAGCCTTGTCACTGTCACCTATTGTTACACATCCAGTTGCTGAAGCCTTGTGTGGGTTAAGAAGACTGGGCAGTTGTTCTGGGAGGTTAGATTAAACTAGGAGCAGTTTCATGAATGTGTTGCCCATGCTACAGTATGGGTCCATGTGCCTGCAGACAACTGACCCCATGTTTTTTTATGCACAAAAGCAAGGGCGGGTGCGTGTGTACACACACACACACACACACACACACATACACACACACACACACACACATATACTCACATACGTTTTAAAGAGGATGTGAAGGTAGGAAGGAAGGGACCTGGGACATAAGGGTGACAGTGAAGTGGAAATTTGATCAAAATAAAACATATTCTTATTTGCAAGGGAGACAAACTGAAGATTGAATGCATGTGGTTGAGTGGAGGAAGCCACTGTGAACTAGCTTCCTATCATGTGAATCCAGCTGTGTGGCACTTAGGAACAGGTAACTTATGGAGACAGTAACCAAGCAGGCTGTGGAGAGGGAGAGAGACATAGTGGTGCACAGAGGATGTTGGGTGGTGAAGTTGTTCTGTATGATGGGTACCAATGCTGCCTAAGTGCAATCCACAGGTCACATTAGGAGTTCTGGGTGTGGTGATGGTGACACTTCAGTTTAGGCTCTTTGATCAAGTGGCAGATGATTGATCCACTGTGGGGCTGGATGTCTAGATTCTGACAGAGGGGGTAGTGCTTGTGATATGGGAGTTATAAGAACTCTACTTTCCAAACAAAGTTTTCTGTCAGCCTAAGACTGCTCTAGAAAACCAAAGTTATTCATAAGGGATTCATATTTTGATGACTTTCTGATTTCTGGATCTGGGATACTCAGCCTAGTAGTGTACAAATACCGACTTTAATGGGGATGCTCCGGTAGTCCACAGTTACACAGTGAACCCAGTTGATATTCTGGGCATATTCTTTCTGTAGTTCTGGAAATGATTTGCCCTGACCTACTGTTCGGGATTTCCCACCATTGTCTTGCTTTGCTCTGTCTGTGCAGTGAGTACATATTGTAGGTATGTATTTTCTAATGTCAAGCCATCCTTAGATGCAAGTGACATTTTAACCATTATATATATTTTAAGCCTATGGATGTAGTTGTTTTTATAATTAATAAAACACATAGATTTAAAATACTAATTTATGCAATTTTATTACTGATATGTCTCCCAAACCATCAGAATCACTGTCACTTGGAAGACAAGGGTTTCTACTAAAGAGAGACCCTCCTGCTTGAGCTGGTGGCAGTCCACCTGTCTTTAACAAACAGGTCTCCCTCTTGTCCTCCACCACCATATAGTCTGCTCTAGGAGATGGGCTTGCGACTCATCTATGTGTCTCACAGTCCAACGTGAAAGAACAAGGGGTTATCACAAGTTTTCTTCTCTTTCTGTTATCAAAGGCTTGCAGGTAGCAGGTCTACACGGTGACTAGTCTGCTGATTCTCCGTCAGAAGTGGGCTTCCTGCCCTGGGTACTCAGGTGGCTAGTAGGTTGTTCAGGGTGCTCCTCTGTGGAGTACTGGTAAGACAGCTCCTTCTGAGTTGATGAGAATGATGGATAGAAATGTTAATCTGAGGCTGGGAGAAGGAATGGGAGGAGCAACTATTTCTTCAGGACCCTTCTCAACAATCAGTAGTAAAATGTGATAAGTACTGAATTTAAAGTTTCTAAGTTCCTGAAGCCAGCATGTTGAATTGTCCCATCTCTTTCATGTGTGTGAGCTAGAAGGAATCTTGGAAATCAGACAATTTACAACTGTTTCAAATTTTGCCTTTGTGCCTTCAAGAATCATATGCGTAGATTCAAAATAAGATGTTATAAAAATGCCACAGTAATGTTGGGGCTCTGGACTGGCAGTATAGGCTAGGGCTTGTACTGCCAGAGACTTGGAAAATGTGCACAGCTTATCTGTGTTAGCATATGAATACAATGTTTAATGGCAATACTGAAAATGTAGTTTTCTTTAAATAGCATTCACTCAGTTAGTCATGTGCTTAGAAAAATGGAAGAACTCCAGAGAAGGTTTGAAAAGCATATGATGATGTCATTTCCTTTGCAGGGCCGTTCCTGAGTTGCCTGTCTCTTTCATAGTTGACTAACAAATTTCTAGAATTATTGATCTTATAGTTGAAAGGAAGGCTGTAAAGCATTCAGTTAAGTTTGTTTGGCACTTTTTTTTTTTTTTTTCCCGAGACAGGGTTTCTCTGTGTAGACTCTGTAGACCAGGCTGGCCTCAAACTCAGAAATCTGCCTGCCTCTGCCTCCCAAGTGCTGGGATTAAAGGCGTTCACCACCACCACCTGGCAATTGTTTGGCACTTTTGATGGTAGAGTTATAAAAGTGACTAAGATCTGTCGTTGCCCTTACAGTCTAGCATGGAAGGTAGTGTCTGAACAAGTACCTTGTTCTGAGTAGTAAGTTCTGGAATAAAGCCCTTGGGTAAGAGCTGGACAGTCTGTGTGCACCACAGGCTGAGCACGCAGGGCACTTTCTTTCAGCTCCAGGAGGTGGCTGCTGCTGGGACATTGAGTTGCTTGGCTGACAGGAAAGAGCTAGCTTCCTGTGTGCATGGGCTGTACTGCCCAGCCCACTCTATGCAGCTGGGAGCTGTGTGTGATACATTCTGATTCTTGGCCTCAGCGTCTGGGGGCATGTGGTAGGAGCTGGGGTATCGGAAGCAAAGCAGTTAGTCATTTAAGTGGGCTTTCACCTGAGCGGTCACTGTGTTATCTGAACTAAGGTGCGCCTGCTCTAGACTCAGGGTGAAAGTCTGGCTCCTTTCATCGTGGAGCACCAGTCTCCAGTTCCCTCAGATGTTCTGCTTTGAACTTGAACTTTAGAAACACATCCCTCCCTTTGTTTCCCTGCAGCCTGGTCTGTTGCCAGGGTGGGTCACACTTTGCTTTGTGTCTCTTGATTCTCCTCTGCTCTGATATTCCTGGTATCCTGCTGAGGGCTGGTAGGCCAGGCTGGGCTTGGCTACTTGAGATGCATCTTCATGGCCCCAGTGACCTTCCTACCTGTCCCCAGGCATTAGAGTGCCCAGCACGCTGATAGGACTTAATACATGCTTGTGGAATAAGTAAATGAAAGTTTTGTTTTTATTTTATTTTTATAATTTATATGTGTGCATGTTTATGTAAATGAATGATTCTGTTATATTGATTTACATGTATGTGTTCCAACTCCTGTTCTCTTAAAAAATATGTTTTTAGAGGTTATTAAAACCATTTAGGTTTGCCTCATGCTTTTTAAGTTACAGTCCTTATTTTGAGACAACCAGATATTTAATAACAATATACAGAAATTTGTATTTTTGTTGTAATATGTGGATTAAAACATATTCTAATGTGACCATTAGATGCCCATCAATTATTAATGTGATGTGTTTTTGAGAGCTCTGCCACTCTGGTTCTGTAGCTATACAAAGCAGACACCAGTGTACCTCTTTAAATACATAACCAAGACATGAACTTAAACAGTTTAAATGCAAAGAGCTTTCAGCTAGTGGGGTTTCTGATCATTTGTGATTCCTGTGTGATTCTTACTAGATAACTGACTAGTTGTTTCAAAGAGCAATTAAAAATAACTTGACTTTTCTAAATAAATGCCAGTCTCCAAAGGAGGCAGTATATATTGGATATGTTTGGTTTGGGATCATTATAATGGATGGTCAAGGTCCATTCATTATTTCCTTCTCTGTAGCCAAATTGTGGGCTAGCTAAAATCTTAAAGGACTCTTACCTAGGGAACCAGATACACAGGGTTTTGCAGAGATACTGAATTGGGAATCAGGACTCAGAGGAGCACAATTGTCTCAGGACTTTCCATCAGCTTATATAAGGAGGGCAGACAAGTGGATTTTTAATTCTGATTTTCTGAAGTTCAGAAAGGTGTTCTAAAACACAGACTGAGGAATGCGCAGCTGTTACTTTAGGAAGGAAATTAAGTCTGGAGGGAAAGCGGCTGTTATGACTGCTGACATCTGTGGCCTCCTTTCATTTGCGTAAGAGGTGGACTGGCTTCTCTGTGGCTGCGGTTGCCATGGAGAGGTAGTGGGGGAGGACTCCCAGGACTGCAGCCTGCCAGCCAGTGAGCCACAGAGCTGCTTCTCAGAGTGACTGAAGGGGCTGGGAGCTCAGGTGTGCCAGCACACCGATAATGAGGATGGCTGACCTGCCACGGCTGGTAACGTGACTGTGCACATACCCTGGTGTGATGTGTGTGCAACTGCCTGAGGTTCGCTATGTGAATGGAGAAGACTGTGTTGTTGTGTGTTCCCACCCTTTCATGTGATTTCTCTCCACTCAATTCCAGTTGATGAAGAGTTTAAACAGTTAAACCAAATGTAAACCCTGATTATCCTAAGAAACTGGCTAACTTCATCTGGCTTGTTTGCATCTAGATAACAGCATCCTTGTAGCAAGGCAGATAAATAATACATACACTAGTAAGAATCTAATATGGTAGGCTGAACAGTAACCGGAAGGAATGAGCTACTAGCTGGAAATACTAGCATAAGGGTGTTAGAGCAGTGCAGCTTCCTAATTTGAGAGTAAACGGTGGAGTTGGAAGATGATTTCCCTCTGCAGAGCACAAGGAAGCAAAGAAGCTGGGTGTTCTGGAGAGGAGTGTGTTGCATCTTGAGATGAATGTGATCATTGCTAGTAATATTTTTTAGGGGAATACTTTATTATCAAATAGAAAATTGTTAGTGTTATGAATTTATAGTAGGTACTCGTTATGGCTTGCTTCTGTTGTCTTGATGTAAGAGCCTGTTAGACTAGACACTTCATTAGTTTTAGTTTCTGTTTTCTTGTGGATTAGTAATTTCTTAAAGATTTTACTTTAATTTTACTTATGTATGTATGTGTCTGTGTCTGTGGAGGTATGTGCATGGGATTGCAGGTTTCCAGGGAAACTAGAGGTGTCAGATCTTTGGGAGTTAAAGAAGTTGGTGGATATCCTGTGTGTGTGTGTGTGTGTGTGTGTACTCTTAACTGCACAATCATATTTCTACCTCCATGATTGGAAATTTTAATTTTAACACAAGCTCTGAACTACCACTTAAGAAAATATTTCCAAGTAAATATGCTTTTCTTGAGGAAGCACATGTATTAATTTTTATCACAAACAGTAAAGTTGAAGTTCATTTGACTTTTACTTTTCTGAAGAAATCTAAATGGGGACTAAATATTAATTCTGCTCTATAATAAAAAAAGTTGAAAGTGTTACAGGTAAGAAAATAAACTGACTACCTAACACATACTACAATGGTTTAAGAGTGATAACTTATTCTGCCAGAGACAGGAAGGGTGGGAGGAGGGAGAGCAGATGGAGAAGGGAGAGCTGGGGATATCTTGGCAGCCTCAGTAGGCTAACGTAGGATAACTGTGAGTTCAAGGCTAGCCAGCCACTTATTTAGTTACAGTTGATTGCATACTCTATCTTAAAACTCAAAAGCTGGAGAAGTAATTTTGTAATGGAATACTTGCCAAGCATATGCAAGGCTCTGGTTTAATGCCTATTCTCACCCAAAAAAAGATAGATTGTATAAAGTCTAGGCAATAATAAATATAATCTAAGGTTTGTAGACCATAAACATTTATTGTATCATTTACCTGAAAAGTATCATTTTAACTTAAAGTATCTTAGAAGCTGTCAGTAAAACTAAAGACTTTATATATATGAAATTCTTCTTTGAATGACAGCCTTTCTTGGCATCTTTGAAAGTTCTGTTTCTTTTGTGCTGAATATTGTATCTTTGTAAAAAAATATTTATTTATATTTTTACTTATTTACTTTACATCCCACCCACTACACCTCTCCTGGTCACCTGGTCACCCCCTCCCACAATTCTCTCAGCCCACCCTCCCCTTCTCCTCAGAACAGGTGGGTGTTCACCTTTGTATCCCCCCACCCTGGCACATCAGGTCTCTGCAAGGCTAGGCACTTCCTCTCCCACCGAGACTAGATAAGGCAGCCCAGCTAGCTGCACATATGTATGGGGAGGCCTAGGTCTAGCCCGTGTATGTTGTTGTTTAGTTGGTGGTTCAGTCTCTGAGAGCCCAAGGGTCCAGGTGAGTTGATTCTGTTGGTCTTCCTATCCCCTTCAGGGCCCACAATCCTCCTCCTGTTCTTCCATAATAGTCCCATGCCCTATCCACTGTTTATCTGTGAGTCTCTGCATCTGAGTCAGCTGCTAGGTGGAGCCTCTCAGAGGACAGCCATGCTAGACGGCTGTCTGCAAGCATAAGAGAGTATCATTAATAATGTCAGGGATTGGTGCTTGCCCATGGGATGGGTCTCAAGCTGGGCTGGTTATTGGCTGGCCATCCTGCCAGTCTCTGTTCCTTCTCCCATCCTTGTATTTCTTGTAGACAGGATAAAGTTTGGATTGAAAGTTTTGTGGATGGAATGATGTCCCTGTTGCTCCAATAGGGTTCCTGCCTGACTACAGGAAGTGGCCTCTTCAGGCTTCATATCTTCAGTGCTGTGAGTCACAGCTAAGGACACCCACATTGATTCTTGGTCTTTATAAAGACCTCAAGGAGTTAGACACCAACAACCCAAATAACCCAATTAAAAGTGGAGGTACAGAGCTAAACAGAAAATTCTTAACAGAGGAATCTCGAATGTCCAAGAGGCACTTAAAGAAATGTTCGAAGTTCTTAGTCATCAGAGAAATGCAAATCAAAATATTTGCATTTTTTACATTCTGAGATTCTGTTTTACATCCATCAGAATGGCTAAGACCACAAACTCAGTAGATAGCTCGTGCTGGTGAGGGCGTGGAGCAAAGGAAGCACTCCACCATTGCTGGTGGGAATGCAAACTTGTGCAACTACTCTGGAAATCACTTTGGTGGTTTCTCAGAAAACTGGGAATAGTTCTACTTTAACTACCACTCCTGGGCATATATTCAAAAGATGCTGCACCATCCCACAAAGACACCTGCTCAGCTGTGTTCATAGCAGTTTATTCATAATAGCCAGAAACTGAAAACAACCTAGATGCCCCTCAACTGAGGAATGGATAAAGAAAATGTGGTATAGCTATACAATGGAGTATTATTCAGGTATTGAAAACAAAGATATCATTAATTTTGCAGGCAAATGGATGGATCTTGAGAATATTATCTTGAGTGAGGTAACCCAGTCCCAAAAGGACATGCATAGTATGTACTCACTTATAAATGGATATTATAGTCGGAAAATACAGGATGCCCATACTACAATCCAAAGACCCAAACAAGAAGCTAAACAAGAAGGAAGCCCCAGGAGAGATGCTTGAATCTCACTCAGAACGGGGAACAAAATAGTCATAAGATGGAGAGAGGAAACTGGGTCGGGGAGGAGATGGGGAGAAGAACAGGGGTTCAGGATCAGATGTGGGGAGGGACAGGAGGATGGCCAGATGGCCATGAGAATGAATGGAAATCTGCAACTGACAGGATGTGATGGTGGTGGTAGTAAGGGACTTCTCCAGGATAAGACAGAAAGCTGGAATAAGGGAGGCACCCATGAATATTGTATCTTAAGAAAGCATTTCCTTGTTTTTAAAATATGCTGTCTAAACTAAGCATTTGTAAATTATTATATAGGAGGATGGC
>JADRCD010227885.1:3437-26636 GCA_019843815.1 Montemys delectorum
TTTCTTTCTTTCTTTCTTTCTTTCTTTCTTTCTTTCTTTCTTTCTTTCTTTTTTTGAGACAGGGTTTCTCTGTGTTGGACAATTTCTTAACAGCAAAATCTAAGGGAAGGGAGGATTGTACATGGATTAAGCCAAGAAGGTATAGAGAATTCCTGGAATGGAATATGTTAGTCTTTTTGTACAGTAGCATTACTCCCCTTTCTTTCATGAAAGTATTGTATGTGTCATGAAAATATATGATGGGAGTGATGAATTTTACAAGGCTAAAGATATGGAGTGTCCAGTGTAATGAAACAAAACACAATTGGTGGTCACTCTGGTCAGTTATTTTGGTTCCAAGTGGTTAGTTATTTGGTTGGCTGGTTGGTTGGTTGGTTGGTTGATTGGTTGGTTGGTTGGTTGGTTGGTTGGTTGGTTGGTTGGTTGGTTTGCTTTTCATATAATATCTTTTGCAGTAATGGCCTGTGGTTGAGTTCCACATAGCCAGTTTCTCCATCTACCAATTCAGTGCCTATCTAGTCTGCTTCACCACGGTGGATCTAAGTTATCCAAATTCTGGGTAGGTTCATAAAAAACAAAGGTTTATTTAGGCCATGGTTCTGAAGTTTCAAGATCAGGGTGATGACTTTGGCCATCTCACAGGAACAGAAGTACTGCTGGATTGACAGTTCATACAGCGAGATGAGATGACACAAACTGACTGAACACTATCTGGGATCCCAAGAAATTTTCCTAAATGTCTTCATAAGGTACATCATCAATGTACCTCATAGTAGGCACTGCCTCATTAACCTTCCACTACTTCCACACAACCACCAAGAAATAATCCTCCAGCACAAAACTTTCGGCAAAAAACACAGGCAGACACTAGCACAAGGTACATGGAATGGCCTCTCTATAAAGAATGACAGAATGTTCTGGATGGTGAAGAATTTGTTCTGTAATGGATTATGTAGACAGTTACACATGGTTAGCAATGATAGATGTATATGCCATGAAAACTATCAACTTACCAGTCCAGCATTACTCCTTAAAGGAAAGTATGGAAGATGGGAATATTATGCATACTTTATTTTTTCCTACACACTAAGACGTGAAATCAATGTCTGTACTATTTTAATTATGCCCTTAACTGCCTGTACTTTTGTGTCTTCCATATGCTAATCTACACCTAGAATGCAGCCTCTGAGAGTTACTGCTGAATAAACTAACCATTTCTAGCTCTTTCTGAACTCTTGTTTGCTGGTTTAACTCAGCTGTTCTAGCCCAAATTCCTCTCCAAGCTGACTTATTCAAACTAGCTTCTCTCAGTTTCTCACTGAATTGCTCTGCTAATCCTCTTCCTAACACTGGCAAGTTGGTCTGCTTATCTGGCTCTTTGTCTTTCTCTGTCTCATCCTGTCTTCTATATCTAGTGTCTGCCAAACTCTCCTGTTAATTGCCACAAACCTTGCCAGACACATTGCCACCTTTCTCTCCTTCATTGCCTTAAGTAGCCTCTCTTTCCTGTTCATTCTCATGAGAGTTAGGTATATCCTATCTCTGACTCATTCTGTGAAATCTTTCTCTGATTTGTCACTATGTCTGCCCCCCAATTAGATGTCACTTTCAAACATGGTGGCTTCTTCCTTCTACAAACTAACCCTACCTTCATTGTTAGGGATTAAAAGTTTGTATTAAAGGCATGTATGTATTCAGTCAGAGTGCTGAACATATCTGGATGTGATCCCTTGCCAAAGCAGTGATGTTGCTGGATTAAAATTCCTGTATAACCTGCAATTACTCTGCAACATTCAACTCACTTAAAATAAATGAGGCCAGGCAGTGGTGGCACATGCCTTTAATCTCAGCACTTGGGAGGCAGAGACAGGCAGATTTCTGAGTTCGAGGCCAGCCTAGTCTACAGAATGACAGCCAGGGTTGTACAGAGAAACACTGTCTTGAAAAACCTAAATAAATAAATAAATAAATAAAATATGTACCATATGTCTAAGTTTACTTCATTCTTAGATAGCATAGCACACGCAATGCAAACTAATGGGATGTATAGGACATCATAGATTTTATTTGAATATTAAAAATACAATTTATTGAAGATTAATATAGACTAGTGTTATTTAACTTTCAGTTCTAAGGTTGATTAGAAACAGCTACTAGCTCACAAAAATTCACGAAAGCATGCCCCATGTGCTTTTGCCATCCATCCCTTAATTCTATCATGTCTGGCATGATCTGAATACATAACATGTCACATGTGTGTAGATGATCTCCAAATAAAGCTTTCACAGTCTTTAACCTTATTCTTCAAATGCATAAGTTAGCAAATGAATAGTTTATTGACCAGATCTCCATGTTGATTTCAAAACTAGTGTGAATCTAAATCTGGGTGTTGTCAAAACCTATTGAGTATTTTGTTCTTGATTCAAGTTCAAATGTTCAAACATGGCAATTTTAAGGTTCCATTTTGTACTGTTTATTAGTTGAAGTTTTTTTTTTTTCTTTAATGAAGGGAACGTCATTAAAAAAAAAAATGCTCAGCTTTCCTTCAGGGTAGCATTTCTTCCTTCTGCCTCTCACCCATAATCAAGTGATATTTAGAACAGCCTGTAAATATTTTGAAGACAACATTAAATAGTTTGCCAATTTTACATGCATTTTTAAACATATGAAAATAGAAAATATATACCATATACAGATTTTGAAATCACTGTGATAATAAAGAAAAAGGGGAAAATATTATTAATATATAACTAATGAAAATTAAATGTACTCTACAAAACACTTTGTGATGCTTTGTAATACATATTTTTGATATATATGTGTATATATATGATATTTATATCATAAATTTGTAAGAAATCAAAAGGTCTATAGGAGAGGTTAGGAGAATGCAATGTAATTATACTATAATTTAAAAAATAAAAATATTAAAAAATGTTTATAGTGTCACTTGATAAACCAGAAAATAATGAATATCAAATATCATTTAAAAATAAATAATTTTCTTTAAATGGAGAATATTTGTTGGATTGTGAGAGATGTTACTGAGGTAACAGTATAATTAAGAAGAATAAGTAGATTTGAATTAGTTTGGTTAAATTTTTTTAAAATACTATTAAGTGGCAGTAGATATAATTTAATAATAACCATAATTTGCACTATGCTTCCTAATATTTTCCCATCTTCTCTTTGTTGTGTCTTTTCCTTTTGGTCATTTTATAATATTTGTGGTAAGTTAATAAATGTGTCATTCTGTAAAGTCATTAGAAGGTATGAATGTACATGTTTATTTTTCTCTGTAACCAACAAAATAAAACCAACAATATAAAGAACTATTATGTTATTCTGACTGATTTTTCTTAGACATTATCAGGAAGCATGGACTTATGGTGCTCCTGTCTGCCAGTCTAAGATCATGGAAGCTACTATGAGAAATATTAAATATTTCTCTGATTCACCTTCCCTGTATCCCTCTATTCTGCAGTGCTAAGGAAATGACCTGTATTTCTGATATCAAGTTTACACCTAGCATGCCATCCCCTAAGCGACAATCTTATCTAGTCAAAAGAAAAATAGTAGAATGTATTAAAAAAATAAAATTGATTTTTCTGTCATTGGTATTTTTATTGCTTAGTGTATACATTTCTGGCTCTACTACATGATCACTTATTTTTATTTTTGAAGGAAAATTGCATTTCCAAGTGGAAATATTGGTGTGTGGCTTTAAAAGCTCATTTGTTCCATACCATATCACTTTCAGTCTAAAAATGTTAAACTATGTTTGCTTTGAAAAATTATTTTAAATTTGTAGTGACTGGAAAGATAATCCCCAAAACATGCTTTTTATATAAATCAGAACAGGATTAATGAATGGATATAGTCAAAGGGTGGCCAGCACATGAAGGGCAGCTACCATGCATTTAGGCTGTGTTCCTTGGAAACTGAGTAAGACAGCTGCAGACAAGAATAGTATAGCAGAGTGCTTTTGAGTATTCACATACAAGGAGCTGAAGAAGACAAGAGGGCAGAACGTGAGAAGAACAATGAGGCCTTCTCCCCTGAAAGTTATCCTCCAGCCAACATTACAAGGAATATATCATAAACACATTTCAAGGAAGTGGGCATTAGTTCACACCAGGCTGGAAGGCAAAAATAAAAAAGGTATAAAGTGCATAAGCCTGACCTCATGCAAACATCCATAAACCATAGGATTTGGGTTAATTTAATAACCTTCTATGTTCTGACTATCTGGCTGTAAATAGTATCCTGCTGTCTCTGGCTTTGAGGTTATTTTAATGATTCAATGAGTTTTATGAATAAGTTCATAGCTCATCTAGATACTGTAGAAGAGTCAAATCCTGTCATTTATATGATAGTTGTTTCTTAGTGTTAAAGCAGCCAAAGATAGTTTTGTTTGCTCAATATTGTCCTAACTTACATTGTATATTGAGGATGATCAACTAACATAACATTTAATTTTAACATCTTAGGTTTATTAAGGGCTAGAATGATTTATCGGCATCAGCAGGTGCTTCTGCAGGTCACGACTTTTGAGAAATTGCTGCTGGGTGCTAAGCACAATTAAATTACCCATAGCATCTGGCCCATAACAAGACACTGACAGGACATTAAGGTTTTATATTTATTTCTTTTTAGTTTTCTGACAAGCCAATGGTTCATTAATTCTGATAAAAATATATTATTCTGGATGTGACTGTTTTAGATGAACATAAAATGAATAGTGAATTTAATGTTTCCAGCAATTCAATTCTCTCACATAAATATTTATTAAACATCTAAAAAGCAATCTGAATTTTGTGAGACATATATTATTATAATTATTAGTTTTTCATTATGTTAGCCAACAAATATAAAGCAACTCTAATGATATACAGTTAAATTAAAAAATCAAGAAAATCTGACATGTACATACCAAATGCAGAGGCACAGTAATTAGTACAATTTAAGATTGGTATAGAGGTAGACACATTAAGGCTAACAAAAGAGAATAAAAACTTGCAAACACATCATATATTTATACAAATTCAATAAAAGAGAGATACCCTTTCATACTACTAATGAAAATGTTCTTTTAGATAAATACAGATAACATTCTTAGAACCAAAGCTTAATTCTTTACAAACTTTGCATACATGCTGAGGCTTCATCAAAAGTCAAATTGTGCAATAAAGCCTTTAAAGCACTGAACAATAAACTTTGGAAACAAGATTGATGATTTTTTTGTGCTAAGATGGAGACAGTCTTGAACATAGCTTTGTTCCAGGAGCTACAGAAAGGAGAGTTACTAGTGATTTAAATGCTCAAAAAAAAAATATTACCACAAACCTTGAAAATCCCATAAACAAAAGTGGGTACACACTGTATCAACCTAAAGAGGAACTAAAGTGCCACCTTATCACATAACATCATAAATAAGAACACAATTAATAAGAAAGCCATATCTCTCAAAGTTTCTCTAATTGTCCTGAGAATTAACCAATGCATAAGTGATTTGTTGTTTAGTAAGTAAACACATTAGTCCATCTTACCTCTATTGAATCACTTACTATAATTATACAATGTTTTGTATTTATTTGCCAGATATACTTGGTGCTGTTTTACATTGGAAATTGTGCTGAGAATGGAAATACCAACCGGGAATAAGCCATGAGGGCACCTAGTGGGCATCACAGGTGATACTTATGGTCAATTTATCTCCAAGTGTCTAAACAAAATAAGTAAATAAAGTCAATAACTTATACATTATTTTACAACATATTTATTCCCAGTTTAGAATATAGAATTAGAGAAAGTTTCTGGTTTTTTAAGTGTACAAATATATGTATTATATATAGGACTCAAATATTAACTAGTCCTGCACTTCTGGGTCTATAACAGGGGTTTCTATTTCTGTCTTTTGGCTTTTGTTCTTTACAGTTCTAACCTCTGTAGCTTATGTACCTTCTCTTCCCACTGTGTCTCTTCAAGCTGAGGCTTCCTTTGAACACTACCATTCCAATAATAAGATCATAGGCATGTTTTATCAAACTAGTCAGGGACATGTACCATTATTTCAGAATCTGTATCAAGAACCAGACAATGAATGTATCAACCTCACAAACACTAGAGTGCTATGACAGCTGTACCAAATAACCCCTGTTTGAACTTCTGTTGTCCCTTCCTTATATCTCATAGGTCTACTTGGCAAATGTGGAGGTAGTTATAACTATGTATAAAGTGGGAGCATCTTAGATCATCTTAGAAGTCTGATACAAACCAAACTCAGCTACTCAAATCATAATAATGATTCAGACTAAGGTATTAAAAGTTATTAAATCTCCAAGTCAAATTTGGTATCTATTCTCTTATCCTTCTCCTCCTCCTCCTCTTCCTCCTCCTCTTTCTCCTCCTCTCCTCCTCTCCTCCTTCTCCTTCTTCTCCTCTCCTTCCTTCTCCTTCCTTCTTCTTCTTCTTCTTCTTCTTCTTCTTCTTCTTCTTCTTCTTCTTTCTCTCTCTCTCTCTCTTTTTGTTTTTACTCTCAGATGGAACCCCATTTCTGATTTTCTAAGTTTAAAAGAGAATCCACACACTTCACATTCTGCTATGTCACCTGCAATGATGAGACATGCAGCACCTCACTTCTTCATTGCATATAATAATAATACTTTCATAAATATGTAACAATCCATGTACCTGTTTTCCTAGTGTTATGCAGTTCAGTGGTGTTTTATGGAAGTATAAAATTATTCTTAAGCCTTTTATTATAGTCTTTATATTTTGGGAAAATTACTAGAAACAAGTAGAGTTCCATATGTTGATTTATGGGAAAAGTTTTTATTCTATAATTCTCAGTCTGTCATTCATGGGTCATAGAGTGCCCATCACTGGATAGCTCATTTTTTGCTTCTTTCAGCCATTTCAGTGTTCAGAAAATGTACTTGAAATGCTTTCATTAATTTTTCTACTTGAACTTTTTCCAAAAGGTTTGTATTATTGAAACCAGTACAAAATTATATATTTTGCTATTTGTTAAGATAAGCAAGTCACTCTGTATAAAATCTAAGATGAGAATATATGGCATCAAAATGATTTTCAATAAAAAAATCTCCATTTAGGAATTTAAAATTTTTGACTGTTAATTATTCTTAATATTCAGTGATTGAAATTATGCTACTGATGTTCATTAAACATTCATTTCTTCATTTCTATTTTTTTAATTTTCTTTTCTTACATAGGCTATCCCATTTTTCTTAATCAATCATCTATGAACTACCCCTACAAAACCTATCCATACCTTTTATGAATTCATTTCATCTATTTCCACTACTGTGGTTTTGTTTTAACATTGATTGATTACTTAATTGTTGAAGTTTTCATTCAAATCTTAATGCCATTTCTTTGTTTCTGGTTACCTTGTTTTTCTTTATTTATTTCCCCTTGAATTACTGAACCATCATTTTTAGTATTCTATCTTGATTATTATAGAATATTTTAGTACATTGTTGTATATACCTTTCATAGAACTTATCTTATGGATTATCTATCATATATTTGGCATACATATTTATATGGAGTTATAAAAGCATATATAAGATTCATAACATATACAATATAATATATATAAATGTTTGTGTGTATACTTATGATATATATGTACAGAATTTCATAATGCACAGACTTTATATTATCATAATTCAACTATAATGTTGAAAATATGTTTCCAAGTAGAACTTTTCAAACTTCTCATTTATTAATTTAAATCATTATTTTTTTTGAGACAGAGTTTTCTGTATAGCCCTGGATGTCCTCGAAATCACTCTGTAGACCAGGCTGGCCTTGAATTCAGAAATCTGCCTGCCTCTGCCTCCCAAATTCAGGGATTAAAGGCATGCACCAACACTGCCCGATGAGAATTTAAATCAATTTCATTTAAATTATTGAACAATAATCTAGGTAGATTTAGTTTTCAGACATCTAGTAATACATATCATATGACTTTCTGTCTTGTATATATTCTTAAATCTGCATGTCTCTTTTCTTTTTTGTTGTTCTTCTTCCCTTTGTTTGTTCCTGGCATTCTGCTGTTAGTACAGGCTATCTGCTCAAATAGCCTCTTTGAAATTTTTTCTTTATGGTTAGAAATCTGGCTCATATCTATGAAAGTAATGAACCCCTCTGTTTTGCCTTGATTGTGAGAACTCATACCCTACTGTTTCCTGCAGGAATACCTAACCTCATATAGAATCTGATGTTTTCATTACTCTTTTGAAGCCACTTTATTCTGTACTCCATGTTTTCAGATGATAGGCTTATAGGGGAGCAGGTGTTTCCTGATAGCTAATACATTCCTTCTGTTTAATGTTTTATTTACCTTGCTCAGAAATTTAATTTTCAAATGTCAGTTTGGTTTGTATTCAATTTTAGCTCATTGAATACCTGGTTTAGGATTTTGTCCAAATTCGGGGAGATTTTACATACTATTTCCTTGTAAACTTTCCTATCTTCACTCTTTATCTCCATATGAAATGACGCAAATGCCAGGTCTTTCCATTGTCCCTACAACCCTCTTGTCTCATTCTGATTCATCTGATTAGCATATTTTTCATTTTATTGAAAATAAATTATTTCCTCATACAATATATCCTGATTGTAGTTTTTCCTCCCTCTATTCTTCCTAGTTTTTCCATACCTCCTCCTTCTTCTGTATCTACTCTCTTTCCATCTCTGATTAGAAAAAAGTAGTCTTCTCAGAGGCAGCAATGAAGAATGACAAAAATAGAATATAATAGGATGAAGCAAAAGCTGCTAAAGTTGAACACAGCAAGCCAGCAGGATGAAAAAGTTCCAAGAACAGGCACAAGAGTCAGAGACCCACTGGCTCTCACAGTCAGGAGTTCCCTCCCAAATACTAATCTAATAGCCATAATGAATACACTGAATTCCTGGTGCATACCCATGTAGGCCTTGTGCTTGATGCTTCAGTCTCTGTGAGGTCATAGGCACCTAGCTTAGATGCTTGAGAGGGCTTTGTAATCCTCATGACCTCCATCACCTCTGACTCTTAGTATCTTTCTGCTGCCTCTGCTGCTAGATTCTCTGGCCTCTAAGTGAAGGAAGGGATTTGATGGAGACATCCAAATTAGACTCCCTACATAATGTCTGATTGTGGGTCTATGCATCTGTTCCCATCTACTTCTGGAAGAAGTCCTCTGATGACTTTTTTTTTCTTTCGTTTTTTTTGTTTGTTTGTTTGTTTTTGTTTTTGTTTTTTTTGTTTTTGTTTTTTAACACTGTAGCTGTCTTCACCAGAAGAGGGCGTCAGATCTCATTATAAGTGGTTGTGAGCCACCATGTGGTTGATGAGATTTGAACTCAGGACCTTTGGAAGAGCAGTTGGTGCTCTTACTTGCTGAGTCATATCCCCAGCCCCTCTGATGACTTCTTAAGGCACTTATCTATGAATAAAAAATTCAATATAATTAGAGGTTTTTTTAGTGGTTGCTTGGCTGGCTTTTAACAGTCATGTTTGGATTCACTCTAGTTTTCTGAGCTATATAGGTGTCCAGTTCTTGGTAGTCAAGTAGTCTTTTCATGTTGGCCTTAAGTCAAACCAACCATTGGTGGGCTATTCCCACAAGTTCTGTGCCATAATTTCCCTAGCATATTTGTCAGGCAGGAAGAGATTGTAGGCCAAAGGTTTCATGGCTGGCTTGGTGTCCATGTTTCTCTTTTGGTAGCCTGCAGATATGTACTTTCTTCACCAGAGGCCAGAATTTAGAGGCAATGGCTCCATGTAGGCACCATTTCAGCATCTCCATGTTCAATTAGTTGTACTGATGCTGTCCTTAGCAATGAGGCCCTGCTGTCAATTTGTGGAGAACAACCTTGTGTCTTAGGATGAGCTTAGGTTGTTTGTTGATTTCCATGGGACCTTCTTGACCAACACCTCAATTCAATGCAACCCAGACCTGCATCTCTGAATATAAGAGATAGCTAGCTGAGACTCTTTTACTAGTAGGAGTCTTACTGTTATTAGGATCACCTTCATAGATTCCAGGGAGTTTCTATTGCATTAGTTTTCCCCATCACCCCCCACAAAGCCTGGCAATTCTAGCAGTCATGTTTTGCACCTTTTCTAACTCATCCATCCTGTCTTCATGCCCATGTTATCCCTCCTGCTTTAGTACCTAACCACCTCCATGTACCTATAAAATCTATTCTATTTTCCCTTTCCAGTGAGATGCAAGCTTTTCCATCAATATCTACTTATAAGTAAATACATATCACATTTGACTTCTGGGGTTGGGTTACCTCATCCAGGATGATTTCTTTTTTTACTTGAGGGCTATTGTTTTGAAGGTTTTTTTTTTTTTTTTTTTTTTTTTTTTGGTTTTGTTCTTCTTGTTTTATTTTGTTTTGTTTTGTTTCTGTGGTTTATTTAATCTTGTACTCAGCCACTTTGCTGAAAGTGTTGTTAAGGTGTAGGAGTTCCCTGGTTGAATTACTAGGGTCATTTATGTATATTATTTTATCATCTGTAAATAACAATACTTTAAGTTCTTCCTTTTTTATTTGTAATCTTCTGGTCTCCTTCATTATCTTAATCCTTCAGCTAAAACTTCAAGTCCTTTATTGAACATATATAGAGAGAATAGACAACCTTGTCTTGTTCCTGAATTTAGTGGAATCACTTAGAATTTCACTTTATTTGATGATGGTTATGAGCTTTTGCTTCAGTTAATTTCATAATGTTTTCATATGTGCCTTGTATTACTAATCTCTACAATATATTCATCATGAAAGGTTGTTGGATTTTTTAAATGATTTTATTTATTTACAGTCCAGATGTCTCCCCCACAACTCACAGTACTCCCTCCCATAGTTCCTCATCCAACTCCTCTTTCTTCTTGTCTCCAAGAGGGTGCCCCCACAACCCAGCCTCCCCATTCCCTGAGACCTCAAGTTTCTCAAGGATTAGGCCCATCTTCTTCCACTGAGGCCAAATGAGACAGTCCTAGGCTATTTATGTGCCAGGGGTCTTAGACCAGCCTGTGTATGCTGCCCGGATGAAGGCTTGGTGTCTGGGATCTTCCTGGGGTCAGGTAAGTTGAGACTGCTGGTCTTCCTATGTGGTCACCCTCCCCTTCACCTTCTTCAATCTTTCCTCTAATTCAACCATAGAGGTTCCCAACTTCAGTCAAATGGTTGAGTTTACATATCTGGGTCTGTCTCAGTCAGCTGCTGGTAGAGCTTCTCAGAGGACAGCCATGCTAGGCTCCTGTCTTTAGTCTTTTCTCCATTTTTGTCCCTTCAGTTTAGATGGGAAAAATTTTTCTGGGTCAGAAATTTTGAATTTGGGTTAGTAACCCTGTCTCTCCACTTGAGTCCTTGTCTATCTACTGGAGGTATACTCTTCTACTTCCTTCTATCTATTATTGGGCATTTTGGATGAAGTCACTGCTTTGAGTCCTGAGAGTCTCTCATCTCCTGGGTCTCTGGTACTTTCTACAGGGTCTCACCCCCACTACCAAGGCTGCATTTTTCCATTCATTTTCTTGGCCCTCTGGGATTCTTTCCTGTTCTCCTCCCATACCTGATCCTGTTACCCTTTACCCCTTTCTGTCCCCTCTCCCTCTTAGGTACTTCCCTTCTTCTGCCTTGCATGATTATTTTTTTTAACCTTCTAAGGGGGATTGAAGCAACCTCTCTTTGGATTTTCTGCTTATTTTCTGCTTATTGACACTTCTTATTGTCTATTGGTTGCATCCTAGCTATTCAGTATATTTTGGTTAATATCAACATATTAGTGAGTACATATTATGTATGTCTTTTTCAGACTTGTTTACCTCACTCAGGATGATATTTTCTAGTTTCATCTGTGTGCTTGCAAAATTCATGATGTCCTAGTTTTTAGTAGCCGATTAGTATTCCATTGTGTAAATGACTCACATTTTCTGAATCCATTATTCTGTTGTGTGACATCTGGGTTGTTTCCAGCTTCTGGCTACTACAAATAAAACTGCAATGAACATAGTGGAGTATATTTCCTTGTGGTGTAGCTGGGACTTTATGTAGAACTATTCCAATTTTCTGATGAAACATCAGATTGATTCCCAGAATGGTTGTACCTGTTTGCAATCCCTCCAGCAATGAAGGAGTAGTCCTCTTTCTCCACATCCTCACCAGTGTATGCTGACACTTGAGTTTTTGATATTAACCATTCTGATTGGTATGAGTTAGAATCTTAATGTCATTTTGATTTGCATTTCCCTGATGTCTTAAGCCTTTGAACATTGCATTAAATGCTTCTTAGCCATTTAAGAGTCTTCTCTTGTGAATTCTCTGTTTAGCTCTGTACCCCATTTTTTAATTGGGTTATTTGGTTTTTTGGAAGTTAACATCTTGAGCTCTTTATTTTGGATATTAGCCTTCCATTGAAGAGAGAGTTAGTGAAGTTTTTTTTTTCTTCCCCAATCTGTAGTTTGTCAATTTGTCCTATTGATGGTGTCTTTTGTCTTACAGAAGCTTTTCATTTTCATGGAGTCCCATTTATTGATTGTTGATCTTAGAGTCTGAGCTACTGGTGTTCCATTCAGGAAATTTCCCCTTGTGTCAATGAGTTCAAGGCTCTTTTCCACTTCTCCTCTATTTGCTTCAGTGTATCTGAATTTGTATTGAGGTCCATGATCCACTTGGACATGAGCTTTGTGCAAGGTGATAAGTATGGATCTTTTTAAATTCTTCTACATACAAATAGCCAGTCAGACCATCACCATTTATTGAAGATGCTGTTCTTTTTTCTTGTACATTTTTTGCTTCTTTGTCAAAGATTAAGTGTCCATAGTTGTGTGAGTTTATTTCTGGGTCTTTGATTCTTCTATTCCATTGATCGACCTGTCTGTCTCTGTACCAGTACCATGCAGTCTTTATCACTATTGCTTTGTAGTGCAGCTTGAGGTTAGGGGTAGTAATTTCCCCAGAAGATCTTTTATTGTTGAGAATTCTTTTGGCTTTCCTGAATTTTTTTGTTTTTCCATATGAAGTTGAGAATTGTTCTTTCCGTGTCTACGAAGAACTGTGTTGGAACTTTGATGGGGATTGCATTGAGTCTGTACATTGATGAAACATCAATGGCCGTTTTTGGTAAGATGGCCATTTTTACTGTAATAATTCTACC
Source organism: Montemys delectorum (assembly GCA_019843815.1). Lineage (NCBI taxonomy): Eukaryota > Metazoa > Chordata > Mammalia > Rodentia > Muridae > Montemys > Montemys delectorum. The sequence continues at coordinate 16,615 of JADRCD010227885.1, forward strand.
AATCGGTGAGCATGGGAGATTTTTCCATCTTCCAAGGTCTTCTTTGATTTCTTTCTTCAGGGATTTGAAGTTATTGTCACACAGATCTTTCACTTGCTTGGGAAGAGTTATGCCAAGATACTATTTGTGGCTATTGTGAAGGGTGTTGTTTTCCTAATTTTTTCTTAACCTGTTAATCATGTATGAAGGAAGGCTACTGATTTGATTGAGATAAATTCATATTCAGCCACTTTGCTGAATGTATTTATCAACTATACAAATTCTCTTGTATAATTTTTGGGATCACTTATATATGCTGTCAAATCATCTGCAAATACTGATACTTTGATGTCTTCCTTTCTAATTCATATCCTTTTAATCTCCTTTAGTTATCTTATTGCTCTAGCTTGAACTTCTGGCTCTATATTGAATAAATAGTGAGAGAGTGGGCAACCTTGTCTTGTCCCAAGTTTTAGTGGGATTGCTTCTAGTTTATCTCCATTTAATTTGATGTTGGTTTTGGTTTGCTCTATATTGTTTTTATTGTGTTTAATTATGTGTCATGAATTCCCGATCTCTCCAAGACTTTTAACATGAATGGGTGTTGTATGTTGTCAAAGGCTTTTTCACCATCTAATGAGAAGATCATGTGATTTTTCCCCCTAGAGATTGTTTATGTACTTTATTATGTTGATGGATTGTTATATTGATCTCTGCATTCCTGGGATGAAACCTACTTGATTGTGGTGAATGATAGCTTTGATGTGTATACTGGTTGTTTTGTCAACTTGACACAAGCTGGAGTTACCACAGAGAAAGGAGACTCCCTTGAGGAAATGCCTCCATGAGATCCAGTTGTAAGGCAATTTATCAATTAGCGATCAAGTGTGGAGGGCCCAGCCCATTGTGGGTGATTCCGTCCCTGGACTAGTAGTTCTGGGTTCTATAAGAAAGCAAGCTGAGAAAACCAGGGGAAGCAACCCAGTAAACAGCAACATTCAATGGCCTCTGCATCAGCTCCTGCCTCCAGTTTCCTACCCTGTGTGAGTTCTAGTCCTGACCTCCTTTGATGATGAACAGCAATGTGGAAGTATAAGCAGAATAAATCATTTCCTTCCCAACTTGCTTCTTGATGATAATGTTTTATGCGGGACTAGAAACCCTGAGTAAGACAATGTGTTCTTGGATTCCATTTGTGAGAATTTTATTGAAAATTTGTGCATTGATATTCATAAGGGAAATTGGCCTGAGTTCACTTTTTTGTTACCTCTGAGTGTGGTTAAGGTTTTAGAGTAACTGTGGCTTCATAGAATTAATTGGATAGTATTCCTCCTGTTTATATTTTGTGGAATAGTTTGAGAAGTGTTGGTATTCTTCTTTGAAGGTCTGGTAGAATTCTTCACTAAAACCTTCAGGCCCTGAGGGTTTTTTTTTAATTTTTTAATTTTTTTTTTTATTTTTGGTTGGGAGTTTTTTAATGACTATTTCTTTTTTCTGAGGGGTTATTGGACTGTTTAGATGGTTTTCCTGATCTTGATTTAAATTTGGTACATGGTACTTGTCTATAAAATTATCCATTTTACCCAGTTTTATTAAGTATAGGTTTTGGTAGTGCTTCTGATGAGTTGTTTTATTTGTTGTTGTTTTGGATTTTTTGTTTTGTTTTGTTTTTGCTTTTGTTTTGGTTTTTCAAGACAGGGTTTCTCTGTGTAACCCTGGCTGGCTATCCTGGAACTCAATCTGTAGACATGGTTGGCCTGGAACTCAGAAATCTGCCTACATCTGCCTCCCGAGTGCTGGGATAAAAGGCATGCACCACCACTACATGGCGAGCTTATTTTTTATTTCCTTAGTTTCTGTTATTATGTCTCCCTTTTCATTCCTGATTTTGTTAACTTGGATACTGTCTCTGTGCCCTTTAGTTACTTTGGCTAAGAGTTTACCTATCTTGTTGATTTTCATGAAGAACCCCTTCTTGGTTTTGTTGATTCTTTGTATTATGTTCTTTGTTCATAACTGGTTGATTTCTGCCCTGAATTTTATTACTTCATGCAGTCTACTCCTCTTGGACATGTTTGGTTCTTTCTGTTCTAGAGCATTCAGATGTGCTTGTTTGGGATCTCTACAATTTCTTTAGGAAGGTACTTACTGATGTGATTTTTTTCTTCTTAAACTACTGTCATTGAGTCCTCACATTTTGGGTATGTTGTGTCTTCATTTTAATTGAATTCTATAAAGTCTTTGATTTTTTTTCTTTATTTCTTCCTTGACTAAGTTATCATTAAGCAGAGAGCTGTTCAGTTTCCATGAGACTTTGGGCTTTCTGTTGTTTTGGTTGTTATTGAAGTCCAGCCTTAGTCCGTGGGGATCTGATAGGATGAGTTGGATTGTATCAATCTTCTTGTATCTGCTGAGGCTTGTTTTGTGTCCAATTATATGGTCAGTTTTGGAGAAGGTACCATGAGATGCTGAGAAGAAGGTATATTCCCCTGTTTTGGGTAAAATGTTTGGTGGATATTTGATTCATAACTTCTCTTAGTTTCATCGTATCTCTGTTTAGCTTCTGTCACTATGAACTGTCCATTAGTCAGAGTGGGGTATTGAAGTCTCCCACTATTAATATATAAGTTTCACTGTGTGGTTTGAGCTTTAGTAAAATTTCTTTTGCAAATGTGGGTGCCCTTGCATTTGGGGCATACATGTTTAGAATTGAGACTTCTTGGTGGATTTTTTCCTTAGATGAATATGAAGTGTCCTTTCCCATCTCTTTTCATAACTTTTATTTAAAAGTCTATTTTATTGAATATTAGAATGGTAGTTCCCACTTGTTCCTTGAGACCATTTACTTAGAAAACTTTTTTCTTCTTTCAAGACTTTCACTCTGAGATAGTATCTGTCTTTGTAACTGGTGTGTTTCTTGTATACAGCAAAATGAAGGATCCTGTTTATATTTCCAGTCTGTTAGCCTGTGTATTTTTATTGGAGAATTGAATCTAATCGATGTTGAGAGATATTACAGAGAGATGATTGTTAGTTTCTGTTATTTTTGTTGCTAGAGGTGGTATTGTGTGTGTGTGTGTGTGTGTGTGTGTGTGTGTGTGTGTGTGTGTGTGTGATTCTCTTCTTTTGGGTCTGTTGTGAGAAGTTTAATTTCCCATGTGTTTTTGGGTGTAATTACCCTCCTTGTGTAGGAGTTTTCCTTCCAGTATCTTCTGTAGGGCTGGTTTACTAGAAAATATTGTTTAAATTTGTTTTTGTTGTGGAGTATCTTGGTGTCTCCATCTATGGTGATTGAGAGTTTTGCTGCGCCTGGGTGGATATTTGTGTGCTCTTGGAGTGTGGATGACATCTATCCAGAATCTTCTGGCTTTTAGACTCTTTGTTGAGGAATCTGGTGTAATTCTATTAAGTATGCCTTTATATGTTACTTGCCTTTTTCCATTACAGCTTTTAACATTCTTTGTTCTGTGCATTTAATGTTTTGATGATTATGCTAGGAGAGGATTTTCTTTTTTGGTCCAAACTATGATGTTCCATACACCCTTGCACCTTTATGGACATCCCTTTCTTTAGGTTAGGGAAGATTTCTCCTGTGATTTTGTTGGAAGATATTTTCTAGCCCTTTGAGTTTAGAATCTTCACCCTCTTTTAGTTCTATTATTCTTAGGTTTGATCTTTTCACTTTGTTTTGATTTTCTTGGACATATATTTTCAGTTTATCCTGAATTTCCTGGACAATAGATTAACGTTGATGGCTAGGGGTAAAAGCCCCTTCTTACTTATTTAATCACTGACTACATGTAATTGTGTATAGCCGTTACAGAATTTTCTATTATGAATATCACATAAACATAAATAATATGTATATTGATAAAAATTAAGTTCTTGTTAGATATAAATTTATAGCATCTTTTTCACTTATGTATTCTAAACATTTTCTCTCTTATTACACATTCATCAAAAGCATGATATAAATGTTTTAATGGTATTCTATTGTTTGGTTATTTAATTGATTATCAATCACTTTGTACATGGTGAGAGAAATTCTTTCTTTTATATCTGCCTAAACTCCATTATTATAGATAATGTTAACCTAAACAACATTGTAGGAAATATTTTATGTAAAGACAGTAACACTTCTGTGAGATAAATTTCCAGTTATTAAATCAAATTTTGATCATTCTTTGAAAGAAAAAAACAAATAGTGATTTCTAAGTAATTAACTGCTCTAATTTGCCTCCTATAAAGGTAACCCCTATTTTCATGCTAATAAATTGAATGGAACTATCAAAATCCATTCTAATCTGAGAACAACTTTGATCCAGTAAAACAAACTGAGGCCTTTGGCCACTTGATAGTCAATGAGATTTCGTCACTTATATTCTTTTTAAGCTGCTAGGGCTTAGCTTAAGGGCTAAGGCACATGTTTTTGCTTTTAGCTCCTTGTATTTTTTTCTTGTTTTTTTTTCTCCCCTCTATGCTTACTTTAGACAATTTCTTATTGTATGAATGTAATTTCACTTCCATACAAAGTCCTAAATTACCACCTTTTGAATGTTTTATGCTGCTGGATTTCTACTTGAAATCAATGCAATTAATATCTTAAAAAGTGATACACACATTTTCAAACGTTAGTTAATCATGTTAATTATGTGTATTTCTTTTGAATTATCTGTTCTCCTTTGAAATAGGCATGGAAATTTAATGTCTGAAACTTTCAATAGAGCTGATTGGTTGTCTGGCAAACTTCCACTATAATGGAGTTCAATAAAGGCATTTCATTATGTTAAGCTAAACATGGTTAGTAAGAAATACATTGAATATGGGCATTTAGACTTTTGTAGTAAATGAAACTTGATTAGATTTAATCAGTTTCATTTTCTCTTTGTGAAAAGGAACCATTAACAGAGCATCCCACTGTGTATAAATGGAATTCAGCATATTTCACCTTGTTCAGTGGCAAGAAAATCTTCTAGAGAAAAAGTACTCTACTCCTCCTCACCATCAGACCATTCAAACTCAGTGTGGCTGCACCAACCCTACTGTAAGCTGCTTCTCCAATGTTTGTACTTAAACAAGCTAAATAAGTTGGGCAAAGGAGATCCATCCTGAAGCAACATAAGTTTATACAGTCTATGGAAGGTGGCTTTGGTGGACAGAATTAACTTTAAAAACTTGCTTTTTTACTACAAGCTCATATATTCTGAATCAGCAATCTAATTTGGATCATCTATCTTCTATTTGAAGTGGGAAACCCATCTGCCACATAAAGAAAATTATACTGGGGCCAGAGTATTTTAAATAAATGGGTTTCACTTAAATAACAATTACAGTAAAAATGAAATATGGTTGCTCAATATTGACTCTGCTTGCACAAGTGTAATGTTAGCCACAGACACTTAAATGAGAAAAATTTTGGAAAATATTTCCTGACTCTATATTATTTATCTCTGTAACAGAAATGATTGAGACAGATCTTACTGTTACTGCACTATAGATATGGGATAGCTTTAAAAAGCATGGGGAACAGAGCTCACAATTATAAAGGAACTCAATTAGTAAACAGAAATTTTCATTAAGGTTTATCCAAACTTACATTTAAATTGAGAAATTAGTTGAGTGAGACTTGATTAACAGTTAATTTTATCCTCTGTTGAATAAGTCAGACTGCCTCTCAAACTAATTTAAGCCAAGGAGAAAAATTAAAAAAAAATGTTGCATATCAACTCCTTTAAGTTTTCATCATCATCTAGACTCTGTGAAAATTGTTTTCTCCATTGTTGATATTATAAGCTGTAGCTTTAAATTAGTCAGACAAGTTAATAATCACTCAATTCAGACAGAATCATTTAGACAGGTTACAAAATTATATGTAAAATTTTAATTCTGGGTGCCCATATCCATAGGCACTACAATCCTGGACAATTTGCTTGTCTCCATATGAGTAGAAGGCCACTATGCCTGTTCCTAGGTCATCCACCATCTCCAAAACTATGAGACTCAAACTCTAGATGACACAGACTCAAAAGAATTGTCTAATGCGAGAGAATTAGGGATGAAGTAATTTACCTGTTTCTGGAAATAAAATGGTTTTACTATGCTTAAACATGTGATTTGGGAGAATTTTTCTTATCAGTTACAGGACACCAGAGACAGTCATCCAGAAATGATAGTTTGTGAATCCATGGAAATGATCAGGAAATTAACATGGTTCCGGTTAAAGTTTCACACTATCTACCTTTCAGCAAAAGTCACACCATTAACTGTAAGCCCACCCCTCCAAATCTTTCAAATTTTGACTATAATAATAAAATACCTACAAAGCTGTGTAATAAATGGTTCACTTTATCCTAATACGGTTGTTTTTTTCTATGAATTTTGATATCCTCCAATGTATTTATTTAATATTCAAGGGAATAATTCTATGTGGCTATTATTCAAGTATGTATTCTTATTCAGTACATGATTATTTGTGTACCTTTTAATTCAACAGGGATGGAAGTATTGAATGACTGGCTGACTGTACAATACACAGTGTTCCTGAAAATAAATGTTAGTTGCATACATAGACTAAACAACAGAAAACTTAACTTCTATATTACATTATTACTCTAATATAAATAGCAGTTTTACTAAAGCTAGGAAATGTTTTAGTTTGCTTTTGTTACTGTGATAAACACAATGTAGAAAAGCAATATGTGCAAAACATGGATTTATTTCATTTTACACTTTCAAGAAACAGTTAGTCATTGATGGAACTGAGGGTAGGAACTCAAGACAGAAATCTGTTGGCAAGGGGCTAGTAAGAATGGCTCAGTGGTTAAGAGCACTGACTGTTTTTCTGAAAGTCATGAGTTCAAGTCCCAGCAACCACATGGTGGCTCACAACCATCCCTAATGAGAAATAAAAAAAACCCCAAAAAACAAAAAACTATGGGCTGGATCTAGTGGAACCCAGAGCAAGTGGGACCGGAGCAAGCGGGGATAGAGCAAGAAGGAGAAGGGAAGAGGAATGAAAAAGAAAGAAAGAAAGAAAGAAAGAAAGAAAGAAAGAAAGAAAGAAAGAAAGAAAGAAAGAAAGAAAGAAAGAAAGGAAGGAAGGAAGGAAGAAAGAGAGAGATTTGTTGGCAGGAACAAAAGAATAACTCATGGAGTAACCTATTTCCTAAAAATTGATTACAAATCAATGTTCTTTGACTCCACTTTAAAGTTATATTATAAAATAACATTAACGTTGCCTCCTTTATCTAGAAATTTAATATACTTATATCACTAAAGATGATATTTTTAATACTAGCTTTTAAATGTTTAATTATAAAATGGTACAAAGAAGAAAGTATTAAATTAGGTAACAAAAAAAAAAAAAACCATGAGTTTTACTATCATGTATGATTTGTTAAAGAATGCTGGCCAGTTTTCTTGACCTATTGGTACCTCAAATTATAGTCCGAGCAAAATACTCTAATAGGCTATTAGGAGCAAAATTACTTTCTTCATGGAAATAACATGCAAGTTTTAAAATGTTTGTTGGTAAAATGTATAACTTATAGTCTGACAAACATGCTTTTTAAAAAATAACACAGCTAAGAAAATATTTAAGCTACTACTCAACTCTGCCACAGTCAGTAAGCTAGTATTTGGAACTGAGAAATAAATTTTATTTTGAACTCGCTGGGGATTTGTATTAAAAAACACAGACCACAAAAGTGTATGTCCATTTTCTCAAAGGGAACTAGATGAAGACTACTTGCTAGATCATTGAATTATCCACCACAGATCAGAAAGGAGACCTGTGTTCTGTCCACTTTGCCATTCATGACCTAATAAAAGCCCAAGTACCTTCAATGGCAGTTTAATTAGACATTTGCAAGTCAGCACACTTTGTTTTATGATGATTTCATAGATTTTGATATAATTGAGGAAGCCATTATTCACAGAGTGCTAGACTGCTCACTTCTTGAATATGTGAATCAGTCAAACACCACATAATTTTATGAATAGGAAGGAGACCATTCACCATTTAAGATGTAGCTTAAAGGGGGGAAATTGTCAATGTTTGATGGTGAAACATACACTACAGTGTTATACACTTGCCTTTGTTACATTGTATTCAAAAACTGTTTTCATCCTGGTTTAGATCTGCCTTTACATTCTTGAGTTTATTAGATGTTTAACCACAAGAAACAGCCTCCATCAGTCATTAACAGATGGAAGAGACACAGCACAGGCAGGCTATGTAATGGAGAAGCTTCAGGTGTACATTAGTTATGCTATGTATAACGCTACATATTCCCAACTATGATCATGGTTAAGCAAGAAAACCAATCTCTGTTCTATGTTAAAAGACAGAGAAAGGAACAAAATATGGGCATTAAATGAAATCTGAAATTTGTTCAAATTCCCATGCTCTAATCTCCATTAAAGAATGTGAATAATCTTTAAAAAACAAAGTAAAAAAATAAAACCTCCTTATATTTGACTCTATTGTTCTTTTTGATACAATCAGGAAAGCATACTGGCTCATAAAAGAATAAATATTCTCCTCTATTCCTGAGCTGTATGTTAATCTTAGGTTAATGAACCTTGAATAACATGATAAAAATAATTAATTTAGAATGATTGCCAGTGAGTTGAGATAAAGAATAAATAAATAGGTAAATGATAAATAGAACATGGGGAGTAGAGGACAGAAAGAAGATAGATAAGAAATAGTGAAATATCATAGATAGATATAGGATAGATACATAGGTACATAAATACATGGATATAGATATATACATACATACATACAAAGACAGATACATACATACATATATACATATCATACATGATAGATTAGATATAGATATATATAGGGTAGATACATAGATACGTAAATACACAAATATGGATATAGATGATTAGGAACACATACACACATACATACATACAACCATAGACAGATACATAGTTACATATATAAATATATAGGTAATATATACATAGATGATAGATATATAGATATCAGAAATGATAGATATAGGATAGATACATAATACATAAACACATATAGATATAGATAGATAATTAGATATCTACATACATAGAAAGATACATAGATACATATATAAATATATAGAAACAGATTCATAGATGATATATAGATATCATAAATGATAAATTACATATAGAGAGATATAGGATATATACATAGATACATAAATACATAGATATATAGCAATAGATCGATAGATAGATAGATAGATAGATAGATAGATAGATAGATAGATAGATAGAAGATAGATAGATAGATAGATAGATAGATAGATAGATAGATAGATAATAAAATATATTAGATTTTCCTGTCTGATAAGGGTGCAAGAAAACTCTCATAGCCATGGGTATGGTAGCTGGAGAGGCTGAGCATTAAGACTATGGCTATGCCCACATCAAAAAAAAAAAGAACAAGAAATCCAATAGTGCAGCTGTAACTCTGAGGCTAAAGATGTGAAAACTTAAGACCCACTGATGAACGTCCTGGAATCTGAATGCTAGGATCCCTGGAGATCTGAGAAGACGATATTACAGCTCATAAGAAAAGAGGAGAACTCTCATTTCCCTGCCTTTTTTTTTTATTTCATTGTGTCAGCACACATGGCATGTCTTCCTTATTCAGTCCACTTAGTCTCCTGTGGAAACATCTTCACATGCAGTCAGAGCGAAAACTTCACACTCCTTGCATCTTTAATCTACTCAAGGGGATGGCTATCACAAGACCATATAGGCAAGTGTGAAAATTGGCATTTTTACCATACTTGCTGCAGGGAAGGTCAGCACTAATGTTGATAAACAGAGGGGAAGAAATAAAATGCATCATGAGTAGGCACAGATTACTCATGAATCTGTCACACTGTCAGGAAAAGAATAGGAAGAATGTAGCATTCTATGCCCTGATTAATAGTGGATGGACTAGGTATAAAATAAAAACATGGTGGTTATTAGCTAAAAGAAAGGAAGGAAAGAAAGAAAGAAAGAAAGAAAGAAAGAAAGAAAGAAAGAAAGAA
>JADRCD010227885.1:26646-36778 GCA_019843815.1 Montemys delectorum
GAAAGAAAGAAAGAAAGAAAGAAAGAAAGAAAGAAAGAAAGAAAGAAAGAAAGAAAGAAAGATAGAAAGACAGAAAGAAAGGAGGAAAGAAGGAAGGAAGGAAAGTAAGAAAGAAGGAAAGAAAGAAGGAAGGAAGAAACAAAGAGGAAAGAATGGAAAGAAATGAAATGAAATGAAAGAAAAGAAAAGAAAAGAAAAGAAAAAGGAAGGAAAGAAAAGAAAAGAAAAGAAAAGAAAAGAAAAGAAAAGAAAAGAAAGAAATCTGGCAAAAAAAAAGTTAGATAGGCTCACAAAGCCCAATCCAATATCAAGTACAGAAACATTCTAGGATATCAGGCACCCTCTCTCCTCCAGTCAATCGTGTGCAAATGGCCTAATGAAGGAAAGAAATAATTTAGATTCCAGAAATGCAGTTCTTAGTGTTCATTATGTAAACCCTGGGTTTGTGATTCTCAGCCTCAGTCTCCCCTTCTATATAACCCTCCCTAATACTCTCATTCTTCCTCTATGCTTCAATTGAACTTTCTAATCCATACTATCATAAATATCATAAATGTTGTAATTATCTAGTGCTTTATTCACAATTCTTAGTAGAAAGGCCTTTTATGATAAAAGCCATGCCTCAGTTGAAAACATCTTTGAGTACTCACTCCAATGCCAATTGCCTTTATAAACCTTTAGATGAACATCCTCGTGGCAGCTTGAATGTACCTTCAATGAAAGTAGTTGGGGCATTAGAACTCTGATCACTGTTTCCCATTATGATAGCAAATTCAATTTAACTCATTGAAATATTCCTAAAATATGTGATATATACAATTTAGGACAGCTTAAAATTGATTCTAGAGAAGTATATTCTGTGGGCATAGTAGCCAAAAATATTCTTGTGAGAGAATGTGAATCTTACAAATTATTTATCTGACGATCTAGACAGATTTATTAGTATTAGAAATGAAAAACATTTTCACGTTAACCAAAGTAAGTGATTACCTCATCGGTAGCCCCAGTAAAATTACTCATTCATGAACATGGATAAGAGAAAAATGTTATTTTCCCTCTGATATTACAGCACATATCAAATTGTTTTGTATTAAATAATGTCTTTTTAATATATCTTTACAGATTTCACTTTAATGGAAAGCCAACGAGGAATGAATTTGTCTCCTGCAAATACAAGACTTAAAATAAATGTACTTTTCTGGTATTATAGAATATTTTAAGATAGGTCTTCCTAGGAAGAAAAAAGATGAATTTGCACATAAGGAAGTGAAATGTAATATAACTCCTTCACTAGATTGATACAACAAAATACAGGAGGGCTCATCAATCATCAAATGCCTTCAAAAAAGAAGTAATTCTTCTTTGGAGAATGAAAGAACTTATATAAAAAAACTTGACTCACACATATGCATTTATTCTCACATCAATGCAACTTTATAATAACATAACCAGACCTTAACCCAGGTGCAGTATTAAAGATGCAAATGACCATTGTTCTCATTTTTTCCCTGTTTAAAGCCAGGAGATAATTAGACAGGATTTATGTATTAATTATTCCTGGGTGCTAAAGCATATTTCCTTACAGTGTCTTAAATCAACAACAACAACAACAACAACAAAATTATCCTGTTCTTGGAAGCAGTAGTCTCACTAGTTGTCGCTAGGCTAAAATCAAGGTGTTGATAGGGGAGTGATCCTTTGGGAAATCCTAAGAGCAAATATGTTCTTTGTCTTTTTGAGATGTTTACCTAATTTCTTGGTTAGTGGCAATTACCATATTCATGGGAGCAATTGCCAATGCCTAGGAAGCATAATCTTTTTTTCATATCACTATATTGTAACTCTTTGAAACTTTCTAAGTAATTTCATGGACCCTTGTTCTCTTACATTGATATCAGAAATTCTAAATTTAGGGAGTGATAATAATATCACTTCCTGGAAGGACTGATCTAACAATTACATTTAATAAGATTTCACTTGGCATATATCTGATATGTTAATATCTCTAGTAATATGCCTTGTTTATTTCAACCAATAAAAGTCTACTTTCTTATGATTAAATTAATCATCTTAATTTTAGTTGAGATTTGACCAAAGCATAGGTCAAATAGCCACCACTATAAACAATATATACATGTATATGTATGAACCACAATTAATGAAAAAAGAGGGCATAATTTTGAAAGATAATAAGGAGGTGTCCATGGGAGTGATGAAAGGGAAGGGAAAAATTATGTAATTATACATCAAAAATAATAAAAAATAAGCATGTTAGTGATCAAAACAGCCATCATGCCCTAAGGTCTCTCAGCACTCTCTGATCCTATGGATTCATCAGTTCTTGAATATGCAAGCTTATTGTAGCTTGAATCTGCTTTCATTCATTTGGTACATTTGCATTCATTCACATTTTTGTACTGGTCAGGAATTTTATTTCATTTTTTCCTTTTACTATTGAGGATATTTTGTTTCTTGGTTATACCATAGATTGTTTATCCATTTATCAGTTAAAGGACATTTAGTTCATTTCCAAATTTTTCAATAATTTTTGGTGATCTGAATTAAAATTATTATGAGTGTATGGGTACAGATTTTATTTGATAAGAACTAATGACTTACAGTCCAAATGGGAGAACTGTTTTGCTAGGAATGTAATTTATTGCCTCCTAGATGAACATTTACCCTTATTCCATCTCCACAGCAGAATACAGCCAGTATGTTTTAAGTTTTTCTACCAGTGTACCATATATGTAATAGCATTAATTTACATCTCCATAGTGAATAATATTATTGCTTCTATTCTTATGTCTTGTATTCTACTTGGTTATGATTTTAATAAGATATTAGTGGTAGTTTGGGGAGCTATATTTGTAGGTTCTTTGATAATCACTGAAATTTGGAATTTGGGGTTTTTTTTTTAACATTTTGAATTTCTCTGAGTTCAAATGTGTGTTGTTTTCTCCTCTTTTATGTACCATCTGCTCATTCCTTTAAAGAATATTTTTATTTTGAAAAGTGTAATTCATATGTATTTAAATGAATAATATCTGGGATCATTATATAAAGATGTTCAAGTAGTTCAAAAATCATTAAATTTTTCTTCTCTGTTCTACTTAAAAGTTTGAAGTTGATAATACACTTAACTTCATAACTTTAATGAATTTTATTAGACTATCCCTTGTCTTTCATATGACATTCTACCAGCAACAAAGGTCATTAGACTTTTCATGTGATTTTATTTAAGTTTTTAAATTTTATTCCTTAACCTTTTTGTTGGTCATTTTATACATACTTCAAAATCATCATTCATAAAGTTTTATCTGTGATTCTGCATAATGAACAGTAGAATTTGTGTTTTCCAACATATTTTAATAATACTTATGTATATTCTAGATAGTTTAAATTTTCTTAAAAGTTCTGAATGACTTTTTTTTTCAGACATTTTACTCAAGTTCATGGCAAACCATCAAGAGGCTACTTAAATTTCAGCTTCTTAACATCTTTGTGGTTAAACTGAATGTCAAAGTCTTAAAACATGCTTTCTTCAGGACTACCGTAAACTACTAATTTGAAATCAAGCACATAATGAACCCCAGGTATTTCTGTATGTACTCATGCTTGTTGTATTGCCTGAGTTCACTATATCCTTAGCTTTGAAAACATTGTGTTATTAATTCTGGCATAATACATGCCAACCATCACTCTCTAAAATCCCCACCTCAGATGAGAGAATCCTGTGTTATGGATTGAAGTGATTTTATAGCACATACAAAGTTTTGTGCTCTGGTTTAATTATTGAAAACAGTATTTTAATATTTTCCACTGTCTTTACTTAGTCTGTTAGAATTAAGTTAGTATATTCTCTAAATGGATCAACTGAAAATGACTTCACTTTGTACATTATGTGCCTGTGTTTGCTTGTGTGACAATGGACATATGTGTATGCTCTTGTGCATACGCATGCTCATGCATGCAGAGATCAGAAGTTAGTCTCTGATGTCTCTTTCTATCACTCTTCCCCATACTTTGTGAGATAGTGTATCACTGAATCTAGAGCTTACCCACGGGCTCCACTGGCTACCAACAAGCCCCAAGTATCCTCCAGACTTCTCTCAGGTTCCCACTACCCAATTCTCCATGGAGTGGTGAACACATCTTTTAGAATTTTAGAATCCATGGACAGTGAACACAGCTCTTTTAGAATTTTTCATAAGTCTTTTAGAATTTTTCTTACAGGTTTTCTGACCTCAATTGGAAATCCCAAGAATTATTTAGAGAGCTAACACAGCTCTGTTATAATGTTTTCTAGCAGCTATTCAGAAAGAAAGCTGTCTGAAGAGCTAACATAGCACTTTTAGCGTAAAGGTTTGAAAATCACTAAAGGAAGACCTCAGTCTCAGATAATATGCAAAAACAAAGAGCATTTATTCTTCATAAACAACCAGCTTGTAGGGGTCAACCATTCTTTGAAATGGCAACCCCAGATATAGGACCACAAGCCATCTTATAGGGAAACAGGGCACTATCTAGAAAGATTAGATAATCTACAATTTCATTGATGGGTTATAGGGGGTCACAGGTGATCAGTGGGCTGCATTCCTCTGTCATGAACATTCAACTGTGTGATGAAATAGGAGCTGCCCAATGCAGATGGCCCATTCTGAGATAAGATATGTCACCATTTTTGTGGTTATCCTCAAGCTGTTCTTTGGGAGAGGGTTTTCTGGTCTTGCTCTGGATTTTATGGTCTATTCCTAGAGCTGGTGTCTTATGACCTAGATCCTCAGACTTATGGTCTATTCCTGAAGCTAGTGTCTTTATGGCCTTTTTTGATATTAGGTATGGTCCTTAAAATAGAGAGAAATGGGTCCTTAAGTGAAGGAAAAGGGGGTTTATGTTGTCCTTTCAATAGAATGATTCCTAGGGAACTGCTGAAGACTGTACACAGCTCTTTTAGAAATTTTTCCTGGCTTTCTGATTTTGGTGAGAAAACCTAAGAATTACTTCTAGAGTTTTTCTAGCAGGATTTCTGACTTAGAAAATTCAAGAATTTTTTTCTAGCAGGTTTTCTGCCTTTGATTGGAAAACTCATGAGCTATCCAAGAAGCATTAAGAGGTTTTTTTTCTAGCAGGAAAGAACTGTTTTGTGCAGGGAGCTGTCTTGAGCAAGGAACTGTCTTCAGCAGACTACAGAGCCAAGAACAATCTATAGAGAGCTCCCTAGGGAGCTATCTCAAGCAGAACTCAGGCCATCAGCTTGGACACACAATTTGACTTCAAGTCATTCTTTTCACTGTCCCAGACACCCTTTCTGTCAGAGCCCCTCTTCAAGCCAAAGCTGATCCTTGGCAAATTCTGGCTGCCTTG
Source organism: Montemys delectorum (assembly GCA_019843815.1). NCBI lineage: Eukaryota > Metazoa > Chordata > Mammalia > Rodentia > Muridae > Montemys > Montemys delectorum. The sequence continues at coordinate 32,014 of JADRCD010227885.1, forward strand.
GACAGTTCAGTTTGCTCAAAGACAATTTCTGTTGTTAATTCAATAGTAGAGTGAGTACATCCAGAAAACACTATTTTTCCCAGTCTTTTTGTTTTTATTTATTTATTTGTTTGTTTGTTTTATTTATTTCCATTTCAAGTTTTACCCCCTTTCCCGGTTCCCACTCTCCCGGAAATTTCCTATCTCATCTCTCCTCCCCCGCTTCTAAGAGGGTGTTCCTCCACCTACCTACCTTCTCCTGACTCCTTCCACTTGCTTCCCCCTACACTGGAGCATATATCGAGCCTTCATAGGACCAAGGACCTCTCCTCCCATTAATGCCTGACAAGTCTATCCTATGCTATATATGCAGCTGGAGCCATGTATACTCCTTGGCTGGTGACTTAGTCCCTGGGAGCTCTGGGGGGTCTGGTTGGTTGATATTGTTGTTCTTCCTATGGGGTTGCAAACCCCTTCAATTCCTTCAGAGCGTTCTATAACTCCTCCATTCTGGACCCATTCAGTGTACTCAAGAAACTAGAAACCTGAGAATACATTTTTATAGTTGTCTGTAAATAATAAATTTGCACCAATAGGAACTCAGAATACTGTTGTCAACAGTATCAACTTTTCCTAAATACTTTCATAAACTACATCACCAGATGTATCATCTCCAACCCCTGTTCTAAAGATTCAATAAGGAGGACTTGAGCTCTTTATGATTCTTTTATGAACATTTTTAAATATTAAAAATAATTAGAAACCTTTCCAAATTCTGAAAAGTGTAAGAATATTATCATGTTCATGATTGTAAAAGGAAAATAAGCTTAAATGTTAAATTTTTCTGTCTATAAGTCTAATGTTTTAAAAATGTAATCAAGCAATTATTTCATCTACAAGAGAAAAAGCACTGGCTGATCTGTTGGTTCTAAGAGAAATAATTGATTGAGATTTTACATATTAATTTAGAAGACTTGTTATTTTCCAACATTTTTCATTAATAAATATAAGAAACATATTAGTCTGTACACTTGGCTCCCAGAGCTTTGTTAGAGTTGGACTGTTGAAAGAAAAATTAGCCTAGTGAAATGTTTAATTAAAAATACCTCTCACCCTGTTTAAATTTATAAAAGTTTCTTCATTAAATTCTTAAATATTCCTCTCACAGCAGGTTCTTTCCTTGGCATTAGAAGTAATTATGTATTAATGGACACATTTTTGAATACTATTTAAATATACTAAAGCCCCACATCAAGTATTCAAGCAGTAGAAACTGTTTCCTTCTGAAAACAATTCAGGTGAAAAGGTGTCAAAAGGGCATTGTATTAGGAAAATATTGACTTTTCAATAAGTGAACCTGGGAAAATCAAATGTCCCCATTATAATGAAACTGCAAACTTCTCTTAAACGATATGCAAAACTCAAAGTGAAATACCTAATTCAAACTCCTAAAAATATTCAACAATATGTAAAGAAACTAAGTATATCACTAGAGTCACACAACTAGTACCACAATTCCAGAACAATCCTATCATGACTAATAATAATAATAATAATAATAATAATAATAATAATAATAATAACCAGCACCTTTGGTTTAATAACAAAAATTCCAAAAGCCCACCTACAGGCAACTACCTATGTCCTTTCAGCTGGAACTTCAGTTTATTTGCATAAGTTTACTTGAAAATATTTGAAATATATTTGCACCTTCACCATCTGTAGAGATTTCCCCCTGTTAGTTATTAGTACTCATTATTTATTGCTTCTTAGCTCTTTGTGACCAAGTTGATCAGAAACCGGTTTTATCAATTGATATATTAATCTGCTTTTGCCATCATTGCTAATGTATCACGAAGCTTGCATCCTATTGTAATAGTATCTACTCTTATCTTCCTCATTTACTCATTATCTACATTTTCAAATTTATATTTGATTCTATTTTTGTTACCATTTTTTCTAACTTCTTAATGAAAAAGTATGACTGTTAGGCTTTTTTAGTTTTACTTTGCTTTTAATATAATCATTTGAGGCCATCCATCTCACTGAAAGTACTAATTTAATATAGTTCTTTAAGTTTAGAGTTTAAAAACATTGTAATTCAGTTTGAAATATTTTCCAATTTGTGATTATTGTTTCTATTTTAAAATGGACACCTTCACGTTTAATTATAATGACTCCTAAGTCAGATTCTGCAGTTGAAATATTATTGTACTGTTGTCAGATAAAAATTTTCTAATTTTATTACCTTTATTTTTTACTTCTTTACCTACTACAGCTGTTTCTCCTCCTATTTAATCTTCATTTTATGTATGTGTCTGTGATATTGGAAACAACCCAGGAACTATACATGGAAAAAAAAAAGATTTCCACCTCTTACCTATTCCAGTAGTATTTATTTGTTATCTTTGTCTGATTGTTCTTTCGTTGTGTTTCTTTTTGTGTGCTTGCTTGTTTGATTAGAATCATGGTCTTACTAGTTTGCACAAGTCTTATTGGATATGGTCTGCAGCCCAGGAAGCACTTGGATTTGCTGACTTCCTAACTTGGCCTCCCATGGAGGTACAATTAAAGGTGTGTACCATCAGGCTCAATTGACAGCTACATAATTTCTAATATAACTTATACATAATTGGCTACATTCATTTCCTGTAGCATGGTATCCATCATATTTGCTAGCTAGGAAAAAATAAAGGCCAAGACTCTACAAGGGAAAAAATAGGCATGTGGAGGTGAAAGTGTGCCACAAGGGATAAGAAAGAGTGATTGAGTGTATGATGTTCAGTGAACTTGGCTCTACTGGAACATGTGTAGTAGACCAAGTTCACCTAGAACTCACAGAGATCTGCCTGCTTCTGCTTCCTGAGTGCTGTGATTAAAGACGCACACCACTACCATCTATCTTATCTCTCTTTTCTTACTGGTTATAAACACATTTTATCCAGCTTTATCATACTCCTACACTTACAACTTCCCCACCAAGACACCCCCAAGCCATGAGGTAAAATAAACCCATTAGTAGCATACTCTGTTTTAGAGAAACTAACTAAAACAGGGTGAATATGACCAAAGCACATTGCACAATGAGCTATTACAAGAAACCTGGTATTCTACACAATCAATGCACTCCAATACTTATTTCAAGTGGGAAACGCTAAAAGTAAATTAAGATGAATGAAGTCTTTATTATCTGTTCTTATGATTAAGAACCAACAAATCATTGCTGTTGCTGAGGTAAACCATTAAAACATGTCAGATGCTTAAATTGCACCATGAACTAAATGATTCTTTCTAATAGAAAAGTTTCATTCAAATGCCCTACCTCATTATTTCTTTAGAGATGAAGGAGGATTTGGTGGTTCTACAGAAACTGTAAAGAATGCTTTTCAAAGCAAAGAACATTAAGAATTCATGTGACAATCAGCAAATGCATTTGCATTAAGTAACACATCAAAAAAAAAAAATAGTCATGTCACAAAGACACCGTATCCTAGTATTTAGTCGATAGACTAGCAATGTATTAGGATTTTATTCTTAAAACTCTTTAAAGATTCTTTGCCTTCAAGTTTATTTTTCTTTGATATTGAGTTCACTTGCTACAAGACTAAAAGTCATATTTCAGAGAGAAGACAGGAAAGTTTTCAATCATTTAAATTAAGTAGCAATATAAATTGTTATGATAAAAATTAGGAAACCCAAAATATCAATAAGCATACCTTAGTGACTTCATGAAAATATTTGAATGGCATTGAAAACAGACTGGAAATCACTTTATAAAGAAGAGAGAAATGCTTGGGTGCCTTTGTGATAGTTTTATATATATTTTTTCTCTACTCATGTCTAGCTCCCAAATGATGGGACTAGGATTACTAGATTTATTTAATCAAGCCTATAGCACAAAACCTGGGCAGTCATTGATCTATTCTAATCCTCTAGGCTAATCTGGCTACCTCCTAGCCAAACTTCTTAAGATACTTGCGTTTTTGTATTGGTCTCACTCTTTGAGCTTCAGATATGTTCTCTCACGATGTATCCTGGACCCACTCCTGCTTCTCAGGGTGAATATCTCTGATCCTTCTCTCTCCCACCCCTAGCAATGGTTGGCAGAAGTCTTCCCCAGTTGTTGCTTCTGCCCAGGCATTGGTTGATCAGCTTTTACTAACAAGGCAAAGAATAAGTGGTGAGCATTGCCCACATAAACTTGAAATAAGAAATATTTGGAATAAGCATTAGAATGCCATGTCTGGTGGCAAGAGTATGTGTGAGCAGAGAAATCAGCATTTGAATGATGCAAGGATAATCTTTACACAGTGCACAAAAACATTATGCCTTCTACAGGTCCCTACCAGCAACAGATTGTATGTTAACTTTCATTTTGTTATACAAAGAATACACATGCCCTATAAATGATTGTCATTATATTATTTCAGTTAGTTGTCAAACTAAAAATCAAACGTGAAGAAAAATAATTTTATAATTTGATGTGTTATTTACAATTTAATTGGTAGTACAGGATTATAGGATTATATAATTACTTTAATATATTCTCAATGTATGATACAGTATATATTATATTAAAATATAATAAGAAAAAATGATTACATGTTTTTTATGAGTGTTTGAAGTATTGAGGTATAAAATACCTCATTTTATTGAAATATCCTCTTATATTGCCAGTACTTATTTGAAAAACAGTCAGCAAATGCATGTAACTAATAAAGTATTGAAACATAGATACCATATATGTGTGTGTGCATATATATATATATATATATATATATATATA
>JADRCD010227886.1:2619-14218 GCA_019843815.1 Montemys delectorum
AGAAAGAAGGAAGGAAGGAAGGAAGGAAGGAAGGAAGGAAGGAAGGAAGGAAGGAAGGAAGGAAGGAAGAAAGAAAAGTTATTGTTGCCATAAAGGTCATGGAAGGCACAAGGTCATGATTCCCACCACATCTAGAGTCAATTTACCTAGTTAATCTGTCTGTGTTCAGTTTTAGAAAATGGCATCTGATTAACTTCAGCTTGAACAAACAGTGGTCCTAAACACATATGCCACATCCAACATAAAACCATTGTACACAGCTTGAGCTAATTCAGTTACCTCATGCTCAGGTCTACACAATGCTACAGTTACCTTGTACCCAGGTTGATACCAATGCTAACTGACTCCATTACCCTTAATTAAGATGTAATAATCAGTTTACTTCAGCTTACAAGGCTATCAATACTTCCTACCACAGGAACACATCAGCTCTCCAGCCCTGTGACAGATTTAATTAGCCTGAATCTTGATTGCTTTTCCTTTCCACAAACTAGCACATTGGTCCATTACATTAATGACACTTTGCTGAAAGGATCTATTAAGCAAGGAGTGGTGACACTTTTGGACTTAGCGGTTAAGACTTCTGTAGTCAGGAAAGGAAACAGCAAGAATTCAGGGCCCTAGTGTCTAGTGAGGTTTCCAGGAAGACAACTGTTTGAACAGGTCACGACATTCCATCTAAGGCAAAGAACATAAGATGTTGCATCTAGCCTCATCCTAAAACCTCCTGTAGGCCTCTTTAGATTTTAGGAAACATAGTCCTCACTTAGATGTGTTACTATAGAGCCCATTCACACATAGATCTCCAAAGCACGTAGCTCAGAATGGAGTCCAGAACAACAGGAAGCCGTACAATAGATCTGGGCCTTGCTCATGCCACACTACCCTGTGGTCTAATACCTAGGAGATCCCATGTGCATGAATGATCAGTGGCAGCTCTTACAGGCCACAATAGGAGACTCACAGTGGAAGCTCCTAAAGGTTTAGGTACAAGAGTAAGGAGAAGGCTCAGGCAGGAAATACTTTCCACGTAAGCTCAAGGACCCAGAAACCTCGCAAAGCTGTAATCCCAGTGAGGGGAAGGCAGAAAGAGACTGGTTTGATAGCCAGAAAGCCTAGTCTACTTGGCAAGTTCCAAGCCATGGAAAGGTGTTATAAATAAATAAATAAATAAATAAATACCAAATTGGATGACACCTAAGCAATAACATCCAAGGTGGTTCTCTGGCTTGCACATACATGTGTACACACACATGCACACCACCGGAATGGGGGCCGAGAGGAGGGAGAAGAAAGAGAGAGAGAGAGATAGACGGAGATTTAGGATACCATTCCTTTAAGAAACGGCTTTCGGTCTCTTAGTAGAGTAGAATAAGTCTGGACCACTATCTTAACACACTCGGAACACTCAAAAGAGAGCATTGCTTGATCCAATAGGACCAGGAACTAGGATTGTGCAGTGCACAGTTTTTACACTGATCTAGTGTGTGTTTACACTGAGGTGTGAATAGGCTTGTGTGGACCACGCAGACATAAACAAGTTACACTAAAAAGTAGCTCAAATTCCTGTGATGCTTATCCCCATTGCACTGCCTTCCCTCTTCACAGCAGGCACGCATGGCATCATGGGAGTTTGAGTCTGGCTTACAGATGCTTCGAAATGCAGGCACTGCCCCACAGTGGCCAGGAGCAGATACTGCAGCCCTTTCAGTGTCTTGCTTGGGACAGAACTTTTTGATCATTTTGCTTGATTACCAAACACCAATGACTTGGAATATGAATGGAAAGTCGTCTGGTTATGAGGGATATTTCATTCTAAGCAAAGTGTAAAATTATTTTGGCTTACTATTCACTCAGCTACTTCCCATGCTCATTTAGGATCAACTAACAGATCAACTTTTCCTTTGTAATGTGTCTCTATTTACAAATCTCCAAGAGGAAAGAGAAAAACAAGGTTTACATGTGCTTGGCTTTCCAGATACCACGTCTGACTTCCTCTCAGATGCCTTGCATTGTGGTCATGCCTCAACAACAGACAAGCTTACATACTTATGCACATAAGAAGATACTCAGGTCATGCATTTAACCAACTGTATTGAAATGGGGGTAGGGAAGGTAGCTCTGTGGTTAAGAGCACTGCTGCTCTTCTAGAGGACTTGGGTTCAATTCCCAGCATCAACATGGCTGTTCACAACTGTCTGTGCCTCTAGTTCCAGCAGATCCAATGTTCTCTCTGGCCTCTAGGGGCACCTGGTACATACATGGTATACACACACACACACACACACACACACACACACGCACACGCACACGCACACGCACATGCACACACACACAAAATAACATAAAACAAACTTTCAAACTTTCAAAAACTATATTGAAATAGTGGATACAGAGCCAATCCTTTTTTCTTTCATTTCTTAGACTTGGTTTTAAAAGATCAATGAGCTAACAGAAAGCATTCAGTATATACAAGCCAATAAATATAATAAATCACAAGATCATCTCATGAGAAGGGGGGCCTTTGACAAAATCTACATGCCTTCATAATAAAATTTCTAGAGAGACTGAGACTACAGGGAACAAACTCCAACATAATAAAGGCTATATATGACAAATTCACACCCAGCATCACCCCCAGATGGAGAGAAACTTGAAACAATCCTGTTAAAATCAGTAACAAGACGGGGCTGTCAACTCCCTCCACTCCTTTTCATTATAGTTCTTGGAACACTAGCTGGGGCAATAAGACAAGAGAAAGAAACTAAAGAGATGTGCAAAGGAAAGAAGAAATCAAATGATCACTATTTTCAGATGATATAAGAAAGATAAGAGATCCCCAAAATTCCACCAGAAAAGTTTTAAGAAGCGGCAGGATACAAAGTCAACTTGTGAACAACATCACCAACCACCAACAGGCTGGAAAGGTAATCATGGACACACTTCCATCACAATAGCCTCAAAGAAAATACATTATCTAAGATGCAAAAGATCTCCACAATGAAAACCTCAAATCTCTGGAGAAGAGAGATTGGGATAGACATTAGAAAATGGAAACAACCTTCCTGAAATTGATCTTAGCAGCAGAGAGCAGAGCTGTCCTGAGCTGCCAGAGGGGCGGGTCTTCCTGGCTCTCTGGGCTGCTGTCAGTCAGTCCCCCACTTAGGATTGAAGAGAACACATAATTACTCTCTTACAGCCCAAAGGAGTGTTCACATCAGCAGCCAGAGAACCCTGGGCCACCTCTGTCCTCAGCTAGCTTGTCAGCTCTTTCCTATGTTCCTGCAAACGCCAATCCCAAATGGCCTGGGCAGCTGCTGTGCCTGTTGCTCTTTCTAGGCACCCCAAAGCCAATGGTTTCAAGCTTCCCTTGTCAACCTGCTCTGCCTTTGTTGTGTACAATGGCTGAACCCCCAGAGCAACATGCAGAAAATGGCAGCCACCCATTTTCAGCCCAAGGAATACCCCAGGAAACAGGTATAACAGATGGGGACTATGCTGATTGCCCCAACATAGTTGCTAAATAAACCTGAAGTTGAAGTATTAGTTACATTGTAATTTTAAAACATTTAATAGGGGGCTGGAGAGATGGCTCAGCAGTTAAGAGACTGCTCTTCCGAAGGTCCTGAGTTCAAATCCCAGCAACCACATGGTGGCTCACAACCATCTGTAAGGAGATCTGATGCCCTCTTCTGGGGTGTCTGAAGACAGCTACAGTGTACTTACATATGATAAATAAATAAATCTTTAAGAAAAACCATTTGATAGATGTGTGAGCCCTGGTTTCTAATTTTAGAAGGTTGTTCTCGTGCTTTCCGGCCTAAACCACCTTTACGCCTGCCCTTGTCTGCCTTCAACTTGAAGTCACCATGTTTGACACTAGTACTGTGGACATGCCACATGTCAGTCCCCAGTGCCTGTTATTCCACAACCCCGGTCTGTTTTTCACTCACCACACTATAGTTAAAGGTCTCTCTCTGTCTGTGTCCTCCATTATACCGAGACAGTGTCACACTCTTCCTTTATCCAGGGTCCCTAGTATAAAGCTTAAGGGCAGGTTTAGAAACATTGATTGGGGTGAGTCTTGCTCCCCAGAAGCCTGTGGTTCTCACAGTTGTTCTCTCTGTCCAGAACTTCAGAAGGCCCTGGACATACTGTCAGTGACTGTGAATTTTAAAACTTTTGAGATCTTACCTTGTTTTCCTCTTTTCAGGACTCTCTTCCCAAAACCATACAAGGAGAACAGAAGAATCATGTCCATGATTGCAGCTTTCTACAGCAACAAATCTATCCTCATCACAGGGGCCACAGGCTTCCTGGGCAAGGTGCTCATGGAGAAGTTATTCCGTACCAGCCCCCACTTGAAAGCCATTTACATCCTTGTGAGACCCAAGTCTGGACAGACGCTGCAGGAGAGGGTTTTCCAGATCGTCAACAGTAAGGTACGTCTTGTGGGGAGGGCCGTGTGCGGTGAGCAATGCTTTGGGGCCAAGTGACTTAGTACATGTCTCCTTACAGATCTGTACCGGTTAGTGTTAATTATCAGGATCTGGAATCAACAGGGGACAAGCCTCCAGGCACCTGTGAGCAGGCCTGTGGGGGATTATCTTAATTAGGGTATTTGAAGCAGGAAGACCTCCCCATAATGAGTGGCACCATTTGCTGGGTTGGGATCCTAGACTAACACAAGAATTTATAGCTCTCTACCCCATTTGTGGATACGATGTGACCAGTTCCTTCGAGCTAACCCCTGCAGCCTTGACTTCCTGGCTAGGATGGACTGTACTTTGAACTGTGAGGTAAAGTAAACCTTTTCACCCTCAACTTGCTCTTTTGGAGGTATTTTATCACAGCAGTGATAAACCCAGAGGGAATGAAGACAGACTCCCAGCTATGGGCCAGAGCATACGGGGAACAGAAAAAGAAGACACGGTAGTGAAGCCTGAAGTGTTTTCCCCAAGGAGAGCAGGGGTGCTTACATTATATCTAGGGCAGGAAAAGAAATTGCCTTTGTAATGGTTTGAATCTGAAATGTTCCCACTGTTCTGTTTTGGATACTTGTTCTTTGTGAAATTTGAGATAAGGCCTGATTGGCAGAAGTGGTTCACTAGAGGGCGACCTTTGAGGTTGATGGCACTGAACAACTTTGAATAAAACTGCCCAATCTTAGTCCTCTCCTGGTTGTCATGAGTGCGGTTCTGGTGGTATCCCTTTTAATGTCTTCTTGTCTCACAGCTATCGTCTGGGTGGTTGGAGAAGTCTAAGGATTCAGTAGCTAGTCACTACTAGGCTTACCTCTTGGATTTGCAAGGTAAATAGTGTAGGACAGTAGAGAAAGCTTCAGACTTGGTCCTACCCATTCCTTCCCACACCAGAGAAACAGCCCAGCACAGAGAGCTTGCCATAGTTGCCTAACCCACCTACAACTTGTTTATCTACACAATGGATCAATTAACAAAAGCAATTTCACAGAGATTTGTGAGAATTAGATGAGATACCAATGCATAAAATACTGTGTTGCATAATATAAAGATATTATCAATGACCTCTGAGTTCTTTCACCCAGAGAAGCTCTTTCTTTCATTATCCCTAAAACCAGATTATGGATTACCTGAACTAGTTTCATGCTTACATCAAACACACACACACATACACATTCCCACAGTGGCTCATCTATCAGTTCACCATGGCTTTTGTAAGAGACAAAAATAAAGATGAACAGGTGGCTTTTTATTTATTGCTGTGCTTGCGATGGGGTCTTCCTCTGTGGCTTAGAATGGCCTCAGACTCTGTCTACCTGCTCCACCTCCCAAAGGCTGGAATTCCAGGCTTGTACTACTGTGCCAGGATCATAAGTAGTCTTAATCTCCCAGATCTCACGGATCTGTGATGTATCCATTCTCATTTGCATGTGTACTTAGCTAGCTATTGCTCTCTGGCTTACATGAATTACAAACCTGCTGAAATAGACAGCCTCCACTGTCCCTGAAAACCAGCTGATAGGAGAGGCAACACACCCAGCCACTTGGCATCCAAGGTGATTGATAGAAGGGTTGCCATCTTTTACAATTGTCCCCAAGCCATTGATGTCTCCATAGATGACACTAGCAATGAGAACCAAGCTGTGACTCTACAGGAAAACTTCTGGTCTGGGCAGGAATAAGTGTCAATGCAGTACCAACTCTGCAAGACTGCCACTGGGATACACGCCCCATGGCTGAGAAATGCACAGTGGCTGCCCATGAGGAAACCCCCACTGTCTTCAACTTAGGTCACAAAATTCCTTTCTGCCCTAATGTCTGTGCCATTCTCCAGTCAGGGTCCATGATACTAGGGAACTCTTGGAATTCAAATTTCATATACAGCAGTAGGACAGAGATGGGGTAAACCATCTAAGAAATAAGAAAATTAGACAAAGAAAGCTATTTTAAATGCCAGGCAGCAAGACTGGCATATATCTATTAAGAAATGTACTTGGTAGGAACTTAGAAGTCTCCTTAAGAAGGTAATATAGGAGTAAGAAGTAAGTCCCTTACCTGGTCTCTGACTGGACTCTCTGGAAAGAGGCCTCTTTTCCCTCACTTTTTGTGGCCAATTGTTCCACATTCTGGAAGGTTCTTCCTTGCCCCCCCCCCCGCCCCACTGCTATGTTAGTTGAGGAAGATCCTCTTCTCCTTGTCTTTGGCAATGCATTCTTGAATCTGCAATAGCCAGTGGATGTGTGCATATTTAGGGACAGGTGTTCTGTGACCCTAGAAGGAAAAAAGGAAACCACATGGTTAGTACATAGTGTCTGTCAGTTTGTCCCAAGTGAAAGACATGAGAGAGGGAGATGAAGAGGAAGTACAAGAAGGAACAAGAGTTTTTTAGTGAATAAGATCCCAAACCTAAAATCCTGGAATGCCTTGAACTTCTTTATTCAATAGATACAGGTTGAATATCTATTGCCAGCACTGGGCTAGATGTGGAGGTATCCTAGCTCACCCAGGAGAGAAATCAAGAGTATTGATGAAAAGGCCTTAAGAAAGAAAGGAAGGAAGGAAGGAAGGAAGGAAGGAAGGAAGGAAGGAAGGAAAGAGAGAGAGAGAGAGAGAGAGAGAGAGAGAGAAAGAGAGAGAGAGAGAGAAAGAAAAAGGCCTTAGATCTCAAATTTACAGACAAAAATATAAGGTTTGGGCAAATCCATTTGAGGAAATATAAAGCACTTGTCACTTTTGAACCAGCTTTACTCTCACCAAGTCTTAAGAAAGCATAAAATGGGGGCTGGAGAGATGGATCAGTGGATACAAGCTTTTGCTGATCTTGCAGAGGACTCAGGTTCAGTTCTCAGCACCCACATGGTGACTCACAACCATCCATAGCTCCAGTTCCATGGGATTCAGCGCCCTCTTCTGGCCTCTGTGGGCAGTGCACACACATGAAGCACAGTTTGCCTCTGGTTATCTAGATATGCCTAGGATTGTGGAAGAGAGGACATAAGTTCTGTCCATCAAAACTCAGAGATTGCTTCCTTCTCGTACTGTAGGATATATAGCTGCTGCCTTCCTCTCCTGTTTCCCTGATCTCAGAGAGTAACAGCTTCCAGAGAAGAGTTTTTTAATCCACTGGGAACAGAGAACCAGAAAAGACTCATCTTCTTACTTATGGCTGCTAATTCTTAAATCTTTTCAATTTATTTATTTATTTATTTATTTATGAGACAGAATCTCACTATGCAGCTCTGGCTGGCCTGCAACTTGCTATGTAGACTAAGCTGTCCTCAAATTCTCAGAGATCTTCCTGTCTCTGCCTCCCAAATGCTAGGATTAAAGGCATGGTCTCTCACACACAGCATTACACTGCATTTTTATAAGCTAAAATAAAATGTCATTTGGCATGTTACATTGGATACTATATAAACTTCCATGGAAAAACAGAAAATATTCAATAAGCTGTTAGTTTTCCCTGAAGCAAATGAACTTTGGAATCCAGAGGATGATCAAGCAAGCAGGGCTCATAGCCATGACCTCAGCTCACACAGCACAGCTTGATTTAAGATACTATGCCAATTTGACAGCTACTAAGATCAGAGAGAGCTTGTTCAACACAGTGAGGGTGGTCTGGAGACTAGAGGGGGGAGGGGAGAAGAGGAGAGGGGAGAGAGAGAGGGGAGGGAGAAGAAGAAGAGAGGAAAGAGGAAGAAGAAGAAAAAGGAAGAGGAGGGGAGGAGGGAGAGAAAGAGGAGAAGAGTGGAAAGGAGGGGAGGAAGGGGAGAAGGGGAGGAGAGGGGAAGGCAGGAGAGGGAGAGGGAGCACTCCGTTTGGCAGCTTTGGGAAATAAAGAATAATAGTTCCATTTTTAAAGACCCATTAAGTGACAAGTGCTATGCCAAGCACAGACTTTGATTATCATATTTACTCTTAGAAATCCTTGTGAAGTGTTCATTCTTGTGTCACAAATGAAAAATTAATCCCAGAAAACTGTCCTCTCCCCCAGGCAGTGTGATCTGTGCCAAGGAGGTGACACAGCAAAGCTTGGTTCCAAGAACCAAGGCACTCTCACCTCCTCTCAGAGCTGCTTCCTTGCTGACAAAATCTTAGAAGCCAAAGTGCTGAGGCCCTGTCTGCTTGTCGGTCAGCACCTTTCTCTTCAACATGGTCCTGTTAGAGCCTAGAAACAATCTATATTTGGTCTCCATCTTCCAGGCCAACTCTTTCCTGCCCACATGGATTCTCAAACTACCTTATGGTGATAAACTATACAAAGATGATTAATACGTGCCACTGTTAGTACTGATTATAGGTTCTTATAAAAAGTTCTGACAAGTGAAAGACTACTCTCAAGAATAACCTTTTATAGTGAATCTCTAATTCTCTAAGAGCACAGGATGATACAGTCCCATGATTGACATCTTAAGTAAATGTGCAAAAAAAAAGTTCATACAAGAGAGAGAACTTCAAACCTTGCTCTTGTGGCATGAAGAATACAGAACAGGATGGGGATTTAGCCCAGCTCCACATGATGATAGGTCTGATGTCTTTGCAGAATATGTACACTTCTGATACACACCTGTGATGTGTCACTGATCACAGTCATTAGATGCTGGTACTAAGCACAGGTGCCCACAATTCAACTCAGAACTGTTGATTTGGAACCTTCTACACTTTCCAGACAGTCTGAACCACATGATTACACTGTCTGGTGTAATAGCAATGGTTCTCACTGAAGCAGTTAAAACCTTCCAGATCAACCTTTTGCAGCCCATGGGAATGACTAGCAGAGAGGAAGAGCCTGATGGTGTGTGTGCATGTGTCTGTGTGTATGTATTTGACTACATATTGTATTCATAAGCTCTTCAGTATGATTTATATAAATTTAATCACAACTGGACTGGAGCTAACACCCAATATCCCTGGTGTGACACCTGAAAACTCCTTAGTGTCTTTCTTTCACTGTAGAGCTCTGGAAGGTCCACAGTCTGCCCTTTAACTTAAAAGACCTTACCATTTTCCCACACAGAATAGAAGTACTAACTAAACAAGAACTGGTGCATCACTAGGACTAGATAATGTGGTTCTGCTTGAAGAGGGGGATTCAATAGAAGCAATAGAGACCAAAGGCTCTCATAAAAAGGTTACATCCAATGATGCCCAGAAAACAAAGCCAAACCTCCTTGTAGATGCCCTCCCAAAGGAGGCACGGGGGTCACCCCTTCATCGAAGAGTCCACATTCTGGCTGTGAACTCTTTCAAAAGTGGTGCACAGAGTGATGTGTCTGCCAAACCTCCTTGTAGATGCTCTCCCAAAGGAGGCACGGGGGTCACCCCTTCATTGAAGAGTCCACATTCTGGCTGTGAACTCTTTCAAAAGTGGTGCACAAGGTGATATGTCTGCCCTCCAACCAACTTATGCTCCTCTCCAAAGCCATAGTGTCCCCAGAATGACAAACAGGTTCACAATGAAAAAAAAATGATACCATAAAGATTCAAAGAGGCTCATACAAACTCAGTTACCAAAAGGCAGGAATTGCAAACATTTCACACAAACTCATACATTTGTTGTTCAGCTAAAAGAATTCTCATTGGGAAACACTTGACTGTAAAAATGTATTTATGATACACTTGACTATAAAAACATATTTGTGATTAAAATTAGAACTGTTAAAGATCTGTTGCTAAGAGACAGAATGAATCCAGGACATTTAATCAACCTTATCGATCCCAGGTGCCAAAACAAGACATTGAGGACCCATCCCACTTCCTAATTGTTTCCAGAACTGAAATGACACACCTATTGATGGGCCAGCCCTTCCATGTAGAAAATGGACACTCAGAGACAGGCACCTGTCGGCTGCTTGTGGGATTGAGTCCCTTCCCTAGTCGTCTTGACCCAGCTCCAAGGATGTTTTTGAATATGCTCTTCCCTGATGCAAATGCATATGATTTATTTAACTACCTGGATTTTTGTTTGTTTTTGTTTTTTTGTTTTGATTTTGGTTTGGGGTGTTTGTTTGTTTATTTGTTTGTTTTGAGATAGGGTCTTATGCAGTCCAACTTCGCCTCAAACTTGCTAAGTAGAAAAGATGACCTTAAACTTTAGAGCTGGGATCACTGATGTGCATCACCATGCCTGGTTTTATGCAATGCAAGGGCATCAAACACAGGGTCTTGTGCATGGAAGGCAAGCACTCCCTGCCAAGTGAGCCATATCCAAAGCCCAGATCTATTACTCAACCAAAGAGCCTGCTACTGTGATCCAAGGAGCATACAGTCTTCAGAGTATGGTGACATAAGAGACCTTCTCTTTATGTTTAAAAACCAAAGACTGGTCTTGTTTACTCCCAACAGTTCCAGACATTTATCTCCATGGATGCTGTATGAAAATTCCATTTTATCAAAATAGGCTGGACCAAACACCATGACCAAAAAGCAAGTTGGGAGGGAAATATGTTTATTTGGCTTTCACTTCCAGATCATAGTCCATCATTGAAGGAAATCAGGACAGGAACCTGAAGGCAGGAGCTGATGCAGAGGCCATAGAGGAGTGCTGCTTACTAACTTGCTATTCATGGCTTGCTCAATCTGCTTTCTTTTAGCACCCAGGACCACCAGCTAGGTGGTACTACTCACAATAGGCCCACCCCTTCTCATCAATCACTAATTTAACAAACACTCTACAGGCTTGCCTACAGACTGATCTTATGGAGGCATTTTCTCAATTGATGTTACCTTCTCAAATGACTCTAACTTCTGTCAAGTTGACATAAAACTGTCCAGCACAGAGGAGACCTTCACCCCTTCATGTCCAGGGCAAAGTTCAAAATATGCACCTGACTGATATTAGACATGGCTTTTTCAGATGTTCCCAGAGTTAGGATCCAAGTTACACCAAACGCATGAAATAAAGTGGAGATAACCTTCACAGAAAATACTGGGATTTGTGTAAAATAGGTTTTGAGTGCTAAAATAAAAGGCACTTATGCAAAGTGGTACTTTATGACATTAACGAGGCGCTTGGCATGTGCATTTCTGTTTCAGCTGTTTGAGAAAGTCAAAGAAGTCTGTCCAAATGTGCATGAGAAGATTAGACCCATCTCTGCAGACCTCAACCAGCGTGACTT